>LT795054.1:248019-262092 GCA_900162835.1 Sporisorium reilianum f. sp. reilianum | reverse complement strand
AAAAAAAAAGTAGGTATCCAGGGTGAAAAAAGCAAACGTGCACTAAGCCCATCGGCCGAGGAGCGCCATGAAGCCGGCGCCGGTCAACATCTCGAGGATGCTGATGACGACCTTCCTGAGCGGGGCGTTGCGCATCTTGTCGTTGAAGATGAACTCGTGTGCCAGCAGCTCGACGGTACCGGTGTACAGCAGGATACCGGCCGAGACCGAGTCAAAGACACCCGTGACGTAGGCAGCGGTGGTCGAGTCGGCGTTGTACGTGTGACGCACACCAAGACCGATAGCGATGCCGATGGGCGTGACGAGGCCGTAGATGACAGCACCGAGGGTCGGGATCCACGACTTGATGCCGAGCGGGAGGAAAGCAAGACGGGTACCGAGACCGAGACCCTCGAACATCTGGTGGAAGATGATGACAATGAACAGAATGGTAAAGTCGGTGGTGGTGCCGAGGGTGATGCCGATGATGATCGAGTGGAACACGACACCGAACTCGAGGATCAAGACACCGAGGATCTCGGAGGCTTGTGCGGAGATGGCAAGCGTGGTGGCCGTCGAGTCCGAGTCGGCGACGATCTTGGCCTCGGCAGCCGAGCCGGCACCTGGAAGAGCAGCAGCGTTCTCGACGTCTTCGGACGAGACCGACTTGACGACGCCGTGCGAGGGCTGGTCGAGGGCGTGGTGGGCGTGGCCGCCGTGTTCCATGGCGTGGTGGTGGCCGCCAGCGTGAGGGTCGTAGGCGAGCTTCTGAGCATACTGGCTACCGACGCGGTACGCAATCACTTCGACGACAAAGACGGCGAACATGGCGATCATGGCAAAGGCGAAGGCGAAGGGGTAGTTCTGGAACTCGCTGTGGAGGCATGGCGAGCCGAGTTCCTCGTCACTGGCGGCGGGAGACAAGAGGTGGATGAAGGCGGTGGCGATGATGACACCGGATCCAAAGTACTTGGCAAAGTCGAAGGCCTCGCGGTTGATCGAGAGACGCGGCACACGGCGGGTGAGGATGGGGAAGAGGGTGAGGGCGGTGGACGAGGCCCAGATGATGAAGATGGCGCCGATGCGCAGACCGGTGGAGCCGCTGCCGTTGTCGGCGGGGCCGGTGCACTGGATTTGGTCGGCCATGGCTTGGGTGGTGAGCTGGTGTGTCGGGAAGGGGGTGGTGGGAGAGGTGGCAAGGCTGTGGGTGGTCGTCGAAAGGATTGGCCCTTATAAGATGTTCCTAGCAAGGTAAGCTTGAAGACGGGGAAAAAAAAAACCCCCCAGAAGAGGATCGGAGTCTGAGTTTTCGCGGACAGACTGCAGGTCGGGAACGCTTGATGAGCTTTGTTTGGTGAGGAAAGCGAGCAAGCACTTGATCGTAGAACGAGGGCCAATGGGCAAAAGCGGAAGCGAGATGGCCGAACGGCAGACTGGTGAGGTCGTGGGAGCAAGGGATGCAAAGCGTTCTGCAGGGAAAAGGCTGTGAGTTGGCCGAAGCGGTGGTTTGGGATGGGCCGTCGGTGAGGTTAGAGAGATAGCGAAGGAACCGATGGCGAGGAGGGTGGCAGGCCGCGGCAGACGACGGGCAGACGACGGGCAGCGGGCAAGTCGGTATCAGAAGCACGCAGCGACGATGCAAAAGAAAAAGAGCGAAGCCGCGGCCAAGGCAGGTGCGGAAACGATGAAGAGCAAAGAAAGGAAGGATAGCAGCGACAGAGGCAGAGAGCCGAGGAGGAGTGAGGGCGATGAGGACGAGGAGGGCGAGGAGGGTTAGGGCAGAGTTTCAGGTTCGATATTTTTTTTGTGTCCCAGACTTGGAAACTGACGACCCTTGCGGTTGTGCATGGCTGCGTTGGTGCAGGATGGCGACATGAACAGCGACAGCCAACTCGAGATCTGCGGTAGAGGGGGGCACGATTGGTGCACGGCAGTTGGTCGGTCAATTTGGTAAAGCAGATTCGCAACGTGAGACTGCTGCATCCGAACGTGTGGTGGTGATTCAGCTGCATCGCACTGAGTGAGCTCTTTGCGACTGCAGATGCGACCCACCATCTTCATCCTTCAGTCACAATGTTGTGCAATGAGGCAGCTACTGTACGTCCAAGCGTCCACGTTGAGCAGCTCGAGCAAAGCGCATCCGAGCACATTCTTCTATCAGTGCAGTCCATTTGCGGCGTCGCTTGGACGGGATTTTTTATTTTATTTATTTTTCGTCGATAAAACGAGGACCCTTCGAGTTATGCAAGTTTGCTCTGCCTGGATGCGTGGATGCGGTGGCTGTCTGCCGCGCTGCAAAACGGTGGTGAAACAAGCCAGCCAACGGGCTCGTCGCTGTTTCGAACCAACAAACCAACAACAAAAGAAAAGTCCCGAAAACACTCCGACTGGGTCATGCCCGTTGCAGCCTGCGGATGGTAAGGGTACATGCATCCACTGCGACAGGTTGGAACGAGACAAGTTTAGCCTCAAGCGAGCGTGGTTCCTGCAGAGCATCGACGCCTCTTTGGGTCAAACTGGCATCCTCATCGATAGCAAGGCGACCCTGCATTTTTGCTCGCATTTCATGTTGTTAGGCCGATTTGGTGTCAATCAAATCGCGATAAAGACGGAGATCGATTCCCGATTTGCGTCCTGCGATAGTCAACTCGCGATAGCCTCCTCCCTTGACACTCCACGACGTCGTGCTCAGCTGCCACAGCAGACACCACGAAGCTGCTGGCGTACCTTCCATTGCATCTATGAACAAGCACCTCTGCAAGAGCCAAGCCTCTCACTTGCGCTGATACTTGGCAGCAGCGGCATCAAACTGCTCCCTGAACGTCCTGTCCCACTTGTCCACCAGCGCGATACCCGGACCAGCACTAATCACATCCTGGTCCGCCTTCAACCCCTTGACCAGATCCTCCATGAACTCGTCCACCGTCATCGAGTTGGCGCCGAGATGCTTCTTGTTGTCGTCCGGGTTCTCGCGCTCCCTATGCAGGTCGGTGCCCACACTCGGGGGTACGATCTCGACCACGCGCACGTTGGTGTTCCTGAGCTGTACCCGCTGTGTCTCGGACCAGAAGTGCACGAATGCTTTTGTCCCGTTGTAAACGGGGTTGATGATGGAGTACGGCACGAAGCCGAGCACAGAGCTGACGTTGATGATGACGCCGACGTGCTTGGTCTTGAGATGGTCGAGGAATGCAGTGGCGAGATGCACGGGACCGCGGATGTTGATGTTGATCTCGTTGTCCACCCTGTCGAGTGCGAGGTTCTGCACGTCGAGCGGACGCTGCACGCCGGCGTTGTTGATCAGGCAGTCCACCTCGGGATGCTCCGCCAGCACCGTCTTGGTGAACGCCGGGATGGCGTCGACGTTGCCCGTGTCCAGCACGTAGTACGGCGCATTCGAGAGCTTCTTGGACGCTTCTACCAGCTTGGACTCTGTGCGACCGACGAGGATGACCTTCTTGTTCTGCGCAAGAAAGTACTCGGCCATCGCGTAGCCCAGCCCGCCCGCACCGCCCGTGATGACGGCGCATTCAAAGTCGAGGATCTTGCCCACCATGGCTGCGACGTAGAGTAGAGGACAGCTGTGCAGACTGTGACGGTCGTAAGGGCAAGTCGGTTATGCAAAACGACTCGAGGATGATTCGGGGGTATGGTTGCAGAGATGAGCGATGACACACTTTGCTCGACGTGCGGCTTTTGTGTGTCAAAGTGCGCATTTTGCCAATGTGGAGGGAAAAAATTGGCAACAAGACTGCTCAAGTGCCCTTTTTTGCAGCGGAAGTCTGTGCGCCGCAGCAACCAAAGCTTCGGCTGCCTTCTTTTCGGCAGTGCGGCTTTGGCACATATAAACAGAGCTCCCAACCTCCGCACCCTTTCCTTCTGCCCATCAACATCACCCGAAACAACACCGCAACCATGTCGAAAAAGATCCTCGTCGTGTTCACCTCGCACACCCAGCTCATCGGCTCGGACCACCCTACGGGCTACTACCTGCCCGAGATCGCGCACCCGTACTACATCCTCAAGCAGGCCGGCTACACGCTCGTCGCCGCCTCGCCCAAGGGCGGCAAGGCGCCGCTCGACCAGTCGTCGGTCGAGGCCTTCAAGAACGACGAGGACAGCGTCAAGTTCCTCAACGACTCGGAAGCACAGGAGTGGGTGTCCAACACCAAGCCTCTGTCCGAGTTCAGCGCGTCGTCGGTCGCCGAGTTCGACGCGATCTTCTACCCGGGCGGCCACGGCCCCTGCTTCGACCTGCCCGTCGACACCACGTCGCAGGAACTCATCAAGGGTTTCTACGAGGCCGGCAAGCCCACGGCTGCCGTGTGCCACGCCCCCGCCGTGTTCACGGACGTCAAGCTCTCTGACGGCAGCTACCTCGTCAAGGACAAGAGCGTCACCTGCTTCACCAACGAGGAGGAGGAGCAGGCGGGTCTGACCAAGGCCATCCCGTGGCTCGTCGAGTCGAGGCTCATCGAGCGCGGCGCCAAGTTCGACAAGACCCAGCCCTGGGGCGAGAAGGTCATCGTCGACAAGACTGGCGGAAAGATCCTCATCTCGGGCCAGAACCCCGCCAGCGCCGCCGGTGTCGGCAAGGAGATCCTCGCCGCTCTCAAAGTGTAACGTCCGTATGAAGTCATCTGGAATGTCAAACGCTTTGCCGCAGGAACCTTGGTGGTCTTGTGTGCGTCTCTGCGCTGAACGTGCCGCGAGTTGAGAATGCTGAGTCTAGTCGCCTTCCCACGCAGGCACATGACCCTTGAAACCATGAATTCCACCGTCGCGCATAGCCACTATAAAGCCGACCTTCCCCTCGTCTCATACGGCAAGAACAGCATCAACACGGCCGCCGCAATGAAAAAGCTCGCACTGACATAGATCGGCGTGGTCGGTGCACTGCCCGCATACGCGCCCACGATCGGCGCGATCACCCCAAACACCCTCTGCGTCGACATGGCCAATCCATCGCCCGTGCCCCTGTTCGGCGCCGGGAACACCTCGTAGCTCATCGCATACAGCACGGCGTACATGGCATTCTGCGTCAAGCTCGTGGCGCAGTTCCAGCCGAGCACCGCCGCCGGCGTGCGCGCCGTGGTGAACAGGAACAGAAACACGCCCGTGAGCAGCGTGAAGAGCGCCATGGTGCCGCGGCGGCCGGCGTACGGCAGCTCGACGAGCGCCGCAGCGACAAACGAGCCGGGGATGCCGCACGCCGCGATGATGACCAGGTCGCGGTACTGTTGCGCCTGCGTCGTCTCGCCCTCGTTCGCGCCGGCGTTCTGGAGGTACAGCGCGATGAACGCGTTGTACAGCGGGTACGCCAGCCCGATGAGCCCCCACAGCATGCAGATGAGCGTTGTGTTCCATGCCATGCGCGGCGTCGCGAACAGCGCGGCGAGGTGGTGCGCGTCAAAATCGGAGAGCGAGCGCCGCAGCTGCGACAGGTCCGAGGCCGAGAGGAAGCGGCCTTTCAGCGAGGTCGATACGGCTGCAACGGGTGTCGCGCTGTCCTCGGCATCGGTGGTAGTCGCAGCACCGCCAACGGTCTGTGCGTGGGCAGTTCGGATGTGTGCCGCAGCATCGTTGTCGCCGTCCTTCTTCTCTGCAGACGCAAGACCGACCTTGGCTTCGGGGTCATCTTCGCGAGCGAGCTTCTTTTCACTTGCATCCAGCGTGTTGATCGACAAAATGACACCTTCGCCCGCCGCCTTGAGCTGGGCCAAGGTCAAGCTCGTGCTCTTTCCGTTCTGCGCCGCGATAAAGTGGATCACCTCGAGCGCCTCCTCGTCCCTGCCCTTGCCAATGAGGAACTTGGGCGACTCGGGGATGGGATACACCCAGAACCGCGCCACCCACATGAGGAATGTGATGGCGCCAAGCAAGACCCACGTATACCTCCAGCCCATGTTGGAGCTCCTCGGGCACGCGTCGGCCGTCTCGCATCGGTAGTTGGTGATGAACGCCCATCCGATGAAAGCGGCAAACAGCTGGCCAAAGCACCAGAAGACCGAGAGGAAGGTGAGGATCCACTGGTGGGTCGAAGGGATGAACTCGATGAGCATCGCACCGTCCACGGGCAGGTTGCCGCCCAGCCCCAATCCCAGACACGCCAGCAACGCTCCAAACGCCACAAAGTTGGGCGCGCCTCCCACGGCGATACCGAACACGGCCGAGATGAACAGCGTGATGTTCCAGCTAGGCCGCCTTCCGATGACGTCCGACATGAAGCCCCAGAAGGTGGCGCCGATGAGCAGACCCGTGTAGAGCGCGAGGGTGGCAAACTGGACGTGTGTGGGCGTGAATTCGAGTTTGATCTGCGGTAACGACATGGACAGCGCCTGGAACCAGATGTTGTCGACGAACCAGCCGGATCCAGCCAGGAAGGTGAGCCAGACCTGAAAGCGGCCGAACCCGATCTCTTCCTTGATGGCGCGGTTGATGAGCGCCACTTTGCGTTCGTACGCTCCGCCGACGCCCATCTCATGAGCCATGCGGCTGAACTCGGCGAGCGTGGCATCGTCGGTTTCGTGGGATGTGCGCGCTGGATTTGCCTCTGGCGATGCAGAAGGCGTTGCGCGGTTGCGCGAGAGTATCGACAGCATCTCGAGCGCGCAAGTAGCTCGGCGAGGGTATTGGTTGGTATACTGGAAGAACGAAAGGAAGAAAAGAAACAGCGGAGCGCGGAGAAATAATTCAGACTGCGACACGCTCAAAAAAAGGCGGCACAAAAATCGGCTTTCGAAAATGGTCAGAAATGGACAGCCGAGAAGCGCTTGCCGAAGGAGGAGCGAGTGGTGAAACCCTTTCACACCGCAAAACAGCCGCAGGGTTCGCTTTGCCCCCACCACGAACCTCGACCAATAGCAAGCAACGCTGGTGGCCGAGCTTGACAAGAACATGCTCTCACAGCTGTTCATATACGTCGACACAGAACACCACAGAACACACCCATGCGCCTGCGTAGACATGAGCAGGCCGAAGCCCACATGCACAACATTGCAGTCGCCTTCTGAGACACAGCGACAGCAACACCCCGTTAAGTACTGGTGTCAAACATACGGTCACCCGTGTCGCCCAACCCTGGCAGGATAAGACCCTTGTCGCTCAGCTGAGGATCGATGTGGCCCACCCACAGCTCGAGGCCAGGCACCGACTGGACGACGTGCTCGAGACCCTTTTGCGAGGCGAGCACGCACAGGAACTTGATCTTTTCCACGGGCACGCCCCAGTCGAGGATCATCTGGATACACGCCTGCCGATCCGAAACAGCGAAAAAAGTGTCAGTATGCGACCCCTTGCTGAGCGTTCACGGTCGAGAAAGCGAGCGTGATCGGCTTACCACAGCGGTACCACCAGTAGCGATGAGCGGGTCGAGGATGATGACCTGGTCGACCGTGGGCGAGACGGGCAGCTTGTTGTAGTACTCGACCGGCTGCAGCGACACCTTTTCCCTGAACAGCCCAATGTGCAGAACAGACGTGTTTTCCGGCAGCAGCTCCAGGCACGCCTCGGTCATGCCCAGACCAGCACGCAAGATGGGCACCAGACCGATGCGTTCCGACAGCTGTTCGCCCTGGAACGTGGCTAGCGGACCCTGACCTTGGACCTGCTTGACCGAGAGCGATCGTGTTGCCTCAATGCACAGCACCGTCGAGATGTTGCTGACCAACGAGCGGAATTCTGCAATGACGAGCGAAACAGGAGAGGGGATTGTCAGCACGTAGCAACTAGGAAATGGCAGGCATCTTGATGCGAGAGATCATACCTTTGGGCGAGGTGTCAGCAAGGCGCAGGTTGGCCAGGTGATGCGAGATGAGAGGATGCGAGACGACGTGGATGTTGGATTGTGACATGGTGCACAGCGTTATCCTTGGTGTTGCTGGGGAACGAGCAAGACGCAATCCGAATGAATGGACGGTGTTGAAGTAGCTTGGTGGTGGTGGGAAGGAGAGATGGAAGGATGAAAGCAAGAGGAGTCGGCGAGGATGATAGCGACACAGCGCTCGCCGAGTGTTGATGTGGAGCAGAGCAGCGCATCGCATCGCATCGCATCGCATCGCATCACACCGCACCGCACAGCTGCTTCCCCTCGCCCGTCGGATCCTCGGAACGCGTCTTTTTTTGGGCGTGGAAATCTTTATCTCTTTGCCCTTCACTCCGCAGACGCACTGGGCCGAGATACTCGCTCGTCCAATCTTGTGTCTGCTTTGTCTCCTTCTTCCTTCCAGCTTGATAAGCATAAGATGGTCTTCCGTTGCTGCTCCTTCCAAGTCAGCAGCGACTCGAACCTCCTTTCAGCTGGAGTGTGATTATCCTCGGATGCACGGCAACGCTGCTGCAGGTCGAGAAAAGGACCCTGAAATCCTAACGTGTCTGCGCGCGGGCCAGCCTCTTTCCTGTCTGTTTTGCCTCTTTCCGCTCTCGGCTCGCCTTGATTTTTTCTTCATCATTTGTTAGTCACTCACCCTAACATTGCTCAAACCCAAAAATGGTCTCCGGCTTTGCTGTGTCCCGACGACACGCCAGTTTTACCGGCCAACCCGCATTGCGGCTTGTGACACTCTCCCCGCATGCTTAACGCCGTGCAGCCTTTTCCTTTCCTTTCTTCATCCACGACCAACGCATTCATCGCACCCAAAATGGCACAGACCAAGGAAGAACAGCTGAAAAAGGCGTACGCTGCTACGCTGCAGCGTCTCGACCGCATCCGCAACCACCTCGACACACGTCCTCGCTCCGGTCGTCTGGCGGGCAAGGTGGCCATCATCACCGGGTGCGGCAGCTTGACTGGCATTGGGTGAGTAGCCGCGTCTTGATGTGGGCTGTATCTAGTAAGAATGCGTGCTGACACTATTTCATTTGCTATGCTGATCATGCAGTCGAGCCACGGCGCTTCAGTTCGCACACGAGGGAGTCAAGCACCTCTATGTATGCGACATTGACGACGAGAACCTGCCTTCGCTCAAGGAGACCATCACCAAGCGTTACCCGGACGTCCAGTGCACCGCCATCGCCTCGGATGCAGCCGACGAAGCCTCGGTGACCTCGATCATCGACGCGGCCATCGCGGACAACGGCCACCTGGACATCTTCTTCGCCAACGCCGCGCGCGCCACGGGCGCACCCATCTCGGCCACCGACGTCGACGACCTCGAGACGACGCACCACATCAACGTCACCTCGTGCTTCCTCGCCTGCAAGCACGCGTCGGCCGCCATGCTCAAGACGCACCCGACGCACAAGCCCGAGCCGAGCGGCTCCATCATCATGACCGCCTCCGTCGCCGGGCTGCGTTCGGGCGCGGGCAGCGTCGACTACTCGGCCAGCAAGGCGGCGGTGGTCAGTCTGGCCCAGACGACCGCGTGGCAGCTGCAGAGGACCAATGTGCGCGTCAATGCCGTTTGCCCCGGTCTTATTGAGACGGGCATGACGCTGCCTACGTTCGAGATGGCGCGGGAGAGGGGCACGGCCGGCAAGATTGGGCAGCTCAACCCCACGGCGCGGTACGGTGTTGCCGCCGAGATCGCCAATGCGGTTACGTTCTTGGCGTCGGACGAGGCGACGTACGTCAACGGCGTGGCGCTGCCCGTCGACGGAGGGCTGCAGGCCAGTCTGCCTGTGATGCCTGGCAAGTTTCACTGAGTGCTGCGTGCAATCACACGCTTTGCTGCGAATCGTAATGCGGGGCCATTGCTATGCTATGAATGTGCGGATGTGTGTGAAAAGTGCCACTGCGGGCTCAGGCGTCTCGAGCGGCATCGTATGCATCCTTGTCCTCGAGAAACTGCATGTACGCCAGCGCCGCGGCGATCCAAAACTCCTTCTGCAGCCCGACGGCCTGCATGGCGCTCACCTGCAGCGTGAGCCGCCCGCGCGTGTGCGAGTTCCACATCCACCGCCCGCTCTGGTCCTCGAACCGCACCACTTGCACGCTTTCCCGCGCCGTGCCCTCGCCACGCATGCGCGGCGGATCGAGCCAGTACAGGCTGAAGCTTTTATCTGCATCGAGCGACAGCGAGGGGCGGAGTTCGGAGGGCAGGATTGAGTATGCCCAGCGTGCCCAGCCCTGCGGCGTCTCGCTCTGCTTCGTACCATCGGTGAGCACGAAGGTCGAGGTGCGCGAGGCTGACGATGAGGGGGTGGAGGGGAGGACGGGCGAGTAGGGTCGGTCGGCGCCGGACGAATGCGGGGAGGGCGTGGTGGAGGACGTGGTGTGCGTGGGGATGGCGAGGCGCGGTAGCGAGTGGCGCGGAGACTGCTGCTGCTGCTGCTGAGAAGTGGAAGTGGGTTCGTCGTCTGATTCGGGGATCATGGGACTGCGCGTGACGGCTGAGCTGGGATGTCGGGCGTCGAAACTGTGCTTGCCCGAGCCGGTGGCTCCGCTTCTGCGTCGCGCATGGCCGCCTGAGCGCATGCTGCGGTCCTCTCGCCCTGTCGCGGCGACCGCTACGCCTTGCATCACTTGTCCGTGCGCGTCGTCGTCTTGCGTGCGTATCGCAAGACCTCGATGGTCAGTGTCTCGTTCTACGCCAGTGCTCTCTGGTGTACTGCTTGCTTGGTGCCGATCAGCACTGTGAGTCGAAGCCGTTATACGAGGGAGAACGTGGTCAAGTGCTTGTTCTCTGACCTTGGTATTGACCGAAAACGTGAGCGGAGAAGCCGTCGGATCGTTCTCGTCCTTGGCGCCCGCACGGATCGAGATGGCCGTCTCCTGCGGCAAAGCGGGCGAGCGCAGATGCAGATACCACCCTCTCGTCGGGCGATGGATCGTCCAGCAAATCCTGCCCGAGTCGGCCGCAACAATGCTGTCGACGATCTCGTTGTGCTCGGTCAGCGTGCGCTCGCGAAAGTACACCGGCCGCAGGGGCTGCTTGCTCGACGAAGCTTCCTGGCTGACCTGCAGCCGCACATCGCTGATGCCGTGCGAGTCGGTGTGCACGATGTAGCTGATCAGGCCTCCGTCGTTCACTGTCGCTGCTGCTGCTGCTGCTGTGCTGTCGTCAGAACGCCCGTGGTGCGCACTGCGCTTGCTGCTGGTGGAAGTGGAAGCGGTGGGAGGATATCGATGCTGTTCTGTTGGCCGCACGGAACCGAGGTGGTTGGTGGTCATGCTTGGCCGCGGTTGCCAGTCGTCTCTGGAGATGAAGTGGTGGGCGAGAAGGAGGGCAAAGAGCGACCGACCTCCGCAAGCTTGTGTCGGGTTGCATACAGTATGCACCCTCGAGGCTCGTGCATTTGAGTCTCACCATGTGTTGCTCTCGTCACGGCGACAGCGAAGCGCGTGTCTCTGCGTCAAGCCAAGCGGCTGCTCGGTGTTCTTCGGAAAAAAAAAAAAAAAAAAAAAAGTCTCCGGGTCGCGTGGCCGTGTGATTTTCGCAACTTTTCCGCATGTCAGATCGCACCACTCTGCACACTCCTGCCCGCATCGGCGAATTCCGGAAGAACCTGCTTCCGCCTCGACGACCCTCTCCCGAAGCGAGCGAGACCCTGAATCCCTTCCCACCTTGCCCACTCCCACCTCCCACGGCAAACGGCGATGCTCTGGTCAGTCAACTCGCCACCCGAGCCGGTCTACTCGGACATCGAAAGCCTGCCGACCATCTTGGCCCAGCGCAAGATCACCAACATCCGCAAAAAGCAGCTCGTCAAGGCGGCGTCGCGCAACTACGACGATCCACCACCTCCGCCCAAGCCGGACGAATGCTGTGGCAGCAGCTGCGACCCGTGTGTCAAGACGCTGTGGAAAGAGGAGCTGGCGTGCTGGAGAGAGAGGTGGGGGGATGGCGCGCAGGAGCAGAAGGCGTCTTTGAGCGCAAAGACCGAGGGAGGGACAGAGTCAATAGCGGGCAAGACTACGATTGTTCCTGGCGGCTTCGACTGGTAGGCACAGCTGGCGTCAGTCGATAGCAGGATGCCGAACAAAACACAGACCACAGACGACAGCTCGATATCCGCACGACGTCGTAAGTCTTTCACAGGCACACATATACCCGGGCCGGTTGCAAGCCAACGTTTCAAGTCAAGGCGCGACACCCATTCATCGCTGCCTGTCTCAACCAAATCACACACGCTCATCGGAACACGCAATTGGGACTTGCCTCTTGGATTGCATATCCAAGGAAGAAGATCGTAAGCACAAGTCACAAGGCCAAGTAGAACAACATGGAGGGGGCGAGACAGAATCAGTGATGCTGGCCTACGATGGTAGCTAGCGTTCGATGCGTGTCAAGTCCTCTACCAAGGATGACATGTTGATGGTGGAGAGAGAGAACCAAGCCGGTTCTGAGCTGCGGTAATACCAATGATGATGAACTTGAAGTTAGACCAACAGATCCCGTTCAGCACGACCCGAAATCGAGAATGCTTGCGGCGCTCAGTCAAGGTGTATTGCCAATCAGGGTCCGGCCGAGTCGCTCGCGAGACAGCATGAACAGTGGCGTGCATCGGCGGTCAATATGTCTAACCCCCTCTCTTTGCGCTCGTAGACGTTTTTCCCCGAGCTATGAATGGTGGGTGGAGTTCCTTGGACTGGAGAGAGGCGTGGTGAGCGTGAATCGTATTTTCTGACCCGACGGCAGGGCAGTAGCTGAAGTGAAGCGTCGTGCATGCATCGTGCCTGGCCTCCACCTGTGTCCGCCGCGGCCAAGTGACCACCTTGGACCCATCCCTGACATTACACCCTGACAACCCACCACCATCACTCCGGTGATCACACACGCAATCATGCCGCGCTACGCCGTCCCCACTGCGCTGCCCATCGCGCTCGACAACGGCGCCATCTACCTCCACACCATCGTGCAAGACCCGCCATCGCTCGCATCCACCTCCACCACCTGCCGCGGGCTGGCGGTGCTGGCGCATCCGCTCGGGCGGCTGGGCGGCTCGCTCGACGACCCGGTCATCACGCACGTTGCGTCGCTGCTGCTGACGCACGCGCACCTGCGCGTGGTGCGCTTCAACGCGCGCGGCGTGGGCAAGTCCGGCGGCTCGCCCAGCTGGACCGGCCGCACCGAGTGCAGCGATTTCCAGGAGATCGTCGCCAAGTGCATCGACAACTTCTGCCTCGACTTTCCGGACAGCTCCGCGGCACAGGTCGCGATCGTGGGCTACTCGGCCGGCGGTCTGTACGCTAGCACGGTCACTGTTCCGCGGGGAGTGTACGATCTGAAGCAGTTCCGAGGCGCACCGCGGCCGCGCTACATCCTGCTCAGCTTTCCGGCCGGTGTCACGTGGGCACTGAGCTTGTTCAGGACCAGAACGTACACGGAGGCGCTCAAGAGGCTGCTCACGAGCACCGCGAGGCCTGGAGACGCGGACGCAGCACCAGCTGAAGACGAGCGCGAGGCCAAAGCGGCAGCGCGCGCAGCGGAGTCGACTCCCTCCAACGACGCCGCCTCGCCGCCTGTCGCAAGCCATGTGCTGGCGATATACGGCGACCAGGACCAGTTTACGGGTGTTGGGACGTACGAGACGTGGACGGGCGAGTGTGGTAAGCTGGCGCCCTCGCCGCTCATCGCTACGCCGCACCGTGGATCGACGTTCCACCACGTGCTGATCGAGAACGCAGACCACTTTTACCGCTCAAGCCGCGCCCTTGATGCGCTCGACAAGGCGATTGTCGAGTGGTACGATGCACTGAAGGACTAGCGTATCTCGCACAGAGCAGAAGCGGATTGAAAAAGACGTCTATTGCAGTGTCTGTCATTGCGTCTACTTGGTGCCGCGCACAGTGATGTACCCACGCTGGTGGTCCACATCGTACCTCCATCCCTCCCTATCGAGCATCTTTGCGATCGCAGGCCGCAGCACGGCGATCTGGTGCGGCGAGTGTCGCCCCACGCCCGTCACGATCTTGAACGGCGGCGGGTTCAGCCCAGGCCCTGGCCTGGCGTACCAGCGCGTCACCTGCTCGCGCACGATCGACAGCGCCTCGTGCACCGTCACGCCGTGCAGGTCGATCGTGTTGCTCGCCACGGTATGCGATGCGGTCGGCTGCGTGCCCGGCCGGATGACGCCAACAGCGGCGCGACGGCGGTCTTCTACAAGTGCTTGTGAAGCGCGCAGCGACCAGGCGCGCGACTTGGCGTCGAGACG
>LT795054.1:199536-239310 GCA_900162835.1 Sporisorium reilianum f. sp. reilianum | reverse complement strand
CATCGCGCCCGCCGCGGTGCGCACCGTCGTGCTCCACGTGAGCGAGAACGTCGCATCGAACGTGCGGTCCGCGTCGTCTGCGGAGGAGGCGGTCCAGTCGAGCACGGCTTGGAGCGACTTGGCGAGTGCAGGATCGGCGAATTCGAGGTCGACGGGCGTGAGCACGAGCTCGTCGAGCGCGGGCGCGGTGGCGATCTTGAATGCGACGGGCGGCAGCGTGAACGGGAGCGCGAGCTTGGTCGTGTGCAGCGCGGCGAGCGCGAGGAGGAGGCCGAGGAACGCTGCGGTGTCTTCGGCCTCTTTTTCTGCGGAGGGGGTGAACCACCCATGCGAACCAATGACGCTGCGCACGCCAGTCCAGGTCGACGCGACAGTCGCGAACCACTCCCTTGCCGGCCCGCCCCCATCGGCAGCGAGCTCACCGGCAAACTCGACGCGCAGCCCGCGCTGCACCGCCACCGCCGACTCGAGCAGCTGCAGAAACAGCGTGCGGCTCTGCTCCCACGCCTTCCCGCGCTCGATCTTGAGGTTCAGGCTCGTCGGCAGCACCACCAGCTCCGCCTCCGCTTCCGAAGGCAACGCAAATCGCTGCGTGCCGCAGTCGCGTGGCGGAGCACGCGCGAGCCGCAGCTCGTTCTCCAGCTGGAGGATGCGCACCTTAGCACCGAGCGACAGCAGCAATGGCCAGCGGCACATGTTGAAGCGCGCCATCCCCGCCGCCGGGGTGGTGCGGACGAGCGAGGCAGCGTGGTGGATAAAGTGCTCGAGGAAGGGCGCGAGGTCGAGCACGGTGCAATAGAATGCGTGTGCGGGCAGGCGTGTTGCAGCTGGGCGCGTCGCGTTGAGAGTGAAGCAGAGCGCGAGGAAGCGCGAGGCGCAGACGAGGGTGCTGTCCTGCGTTTCGGTGAGCACGGTGGGGTCGGACGACATTTGCTGCCCGCAGAGCGCGACGAGCTCGCCGACGAGGTCGATCAGCGCATCGGAGCCGGTTTGCTGTTCTATAAGCGCTAGGACTTGGGAGAGGAGCGAGGCGGGTGTGGTGGAGGAGTCGTCCGCGAGGCGATGGAACGTGTCGAGGAGGTGCAAGAATGTTTGCTGTAGTGCTGGTTTGAGGTCGGCGTTGTAGGTGATGGTGGGGCGGAGTGGGAGCATGGAGAGAAGGCGGGAGAGAGTGAGGGCGAGGTCTTGGCGTGTAGATTGGACGATTGCATCCAATAGATGGCCCAGGCCTTGCAACACCGCCTGCCGCACTTGGACGAGCAGCGATGGTGGTAGCGCCGAAAAGTCAATCTGCTGCTGTTGTGGCGATAGACCGACAGGTAGTAGATCGTCTGATAGGACCAGGTTCGAGCTTGTTGTAGTCCACGTTTGAGGGTCTGCGATTCGCACTCGTATCGCTGCGAGGAGTGTCTGCATCGGTTGCACGTCGTCGGTGCTCGATGCTGACACCTCATCTGAGGCAGTCCGAGCCTGAACAGCCAACAGGTTGTGATATCGCCTGCACTCGTCCACGAGCTTCTGCAGGTCTACGCTGCGCAGGTGCTCCTGCTCCTGCGCTGTCACCGCTTGAGGTGCATCAGCAGCAAGCGTCCGACCACTTTCCACATCGACTTTTCCCGCTGGATCCGGAAGAGAAGCCACTGAATGGCCAGCATCGATCTTGGCCCTGACCTTGTTCCGAACGTGTTTCTGATTATGCCTCTTGTAGATCCGTGGCCCCATATGCGCCGCGCCCAACTCCTCGTCCACGTTAGCCAGCACCCGCAGCGGCTCTCCACCAAACGTAGTCGTCGCAAACATGGCCAGGCCCGCACTCAGCCCCGGCTGCTGCCATGGCGAGCTCGACCTGTTCGTCGACGCCGAAGCCGACAAGTCGCGAAACACGATCGACGACATGGTTGCGCCGCGCGACGACACCTCGCCTGCATCATCGTCGCCGTCGTCGCCGAGCTCGTGCATGACGGCATCGTCGTCCGGGTCGTAGTCGAGCAGCGAGTGGATGCGCGATATCGCGGGGTCGCTGCGCGTGATGTGCGAGCGCTTGCGTGTGCCGTGGCTCGCAGCGCGCTGGGCGAGCTCCTGCCTGCGTGTGGGGTAGGGGTTGAACGAGGAGCTGGAGATGAGCGAATCGGCGCTCGAGAACGAAGCGGTGGGGCGTGCTGATGGACGTCGGACCTGTGGTGACGAGAGTGGTGGGAACGCTGATGAGGATGAGGGGGTTGGTTCGCGGGAGGAGGATGCGGTGGAGGGAGTGGGCGGGGTGGAGGACGATGGGACCGCCCAGCTCTTTTTTGGACCCCATGCTGGACGAGGAGGCGCGTTGCTGCCGTCCATCTCGTGAGTTGGTTCTGTCACTACCCGGTGTAGTTGACGGCGAGGATGATGTCGAGAGCGAACCGTAAAGTGGGAAGGAAGGAGGTAAGCAAGATCTTCGTCTCGAAAGGTTGTGGCGAATTGACTTTTTGTTTTCGGTTCTCGGAGAGAAGGAAGAAATGCAAAGCCGAAGCTGATTTTTTGGCAGCATTTTCGTGACCTTTTTTTCTGCTCTCAATTTTTTCATCTTTGCCACAATTGACACAGGCATCGTCATCGTCGACAGCATTAGAGGAAGCAACATCGAGCATTAAAAGACAAGTACAGCAATCACTACAAGCGATATACAAGCATTTTTCCGAATCTACTAGGCCCGACCCACTTGAGACTCGACGTCCTTGGCCCACGGCTCTTTTCCTGTGGGAGTGGCTTGAAGAGTGATGTTGTTGACCGAAGCGCCGGAGCTCATCTCTCCCGGCTTTGCGTGCATTGGCAGCTCGGCCCTGACTCCCTGGTTGGGGTCGAATTCGTCTCCACCGTGCAGGTAGACTAGCGGCAGCGCAAGCAGCGCCGCACCGATGATGTTGCCGATGAAGCTGGCGATGATGCTCTTCCAGATGTACTCGCCCACGCTGAAGTTGGTCAACTTGGTCATGAGCGCCGCGTTGATCAAAAACATGTTGGCGACCACGTGCTCGAAGCCTGCAGCGACGAACACAAAGATGGGGAACCAGCTGGCGACCACTTTCGACACGACGTCCTTGGCGAGCGACGCCTGGAACACAGCGATGCACACGAGCACGTTGCATCCGATGGCGCGCAGCCAGAGCTCTCGGAAGTTGATCGCCGACACTTTGAGATCGGCTCCATTGGCGGCGCCTCTCTCCATGGCAGGCGTGTAGAGCTCCGAGAAGTGCACGAGGAAGGCGGCGTAGAACAGTGCGCCGACCAGGTTGCCGACGAACGTGATGGTCCAGCCGTACAAGAACGCCCAGTAGGGGACGCGGCGCTTGACGGTCGACATGATGAAGACCGCCATCTCGCCCGTGACCAGGTCGCCTTGCAGCAGGACGATCATGACGAGACCCACGGGGAAGACGGCGCCTTGGATGATCTTGAGCAGACCGGGCGCGTTGGTGGCGAACCACGGGCTGGCGCTCATGATCTGCACGAGCATGCCACCGGTCGACAGCACTGTGGCGGCGCAGCGGAGTAGCGAACATGAGTGTCAGTCGAGTTTTTTGTGGGGATCCTGACGAAAGAAAGCTACGAGAGGCACTTACGGAAACCAGCCATGATACCTTTGACGAAACGCTTGCCAACCGGCATCTGGTGCTTGCGTGGACCGGCTTCGATCCACGCCCACGTTGCCTGTTCCAAGCTGATCATTTGCGACATGTTGACAGGAGGTTGCAGTTGTAGCTTCACAAAAGACTGGCTAGGAGGCTGCCTCTGGTATAGACGACGTGAAGTCCAGAAGACGAGAACCAAGATCAAACAAGAACGTAGGCCGCCTTTTTATACTGTACACTGATCAACCAAGTCGCGCATGACGACGCATGAAACAGACTCTCGAAGACCCATTCTTGGCCTACGTAACTCTATCAAACAACACTAACTCTCCACCAAACCCTTATCTCTCGCTTCGAAACTGGGATCTCAGGTTCCTCGCGCTCGCGCGGGGGACAGCACGGCAAATCGTTTCCACCAGGCGAGCTAGTCAACGCATGGTGGCCGCTAGCGGTGCAACGACTAGCTCGGGTCGCTTCTCGCCTTGCCGAAGCCCGGTACCCTTATCTTGCCTCTGGGGGCATCGATCAGTCACGGATGCAGAACAGTGCATGAGCTCACCGAGTGGAGTGGGAGTCGACTGCCGCGATGGGAGCAAAACAGGCGCATAGAGGAAAGAGCGGTGGTCGACTTGGGTGCCATGACGGCGGACGGCGAAGAACGCTGATAAGCATGCGAACATGCCAAGCAGCTAAGACTTTTGGCGCGTGAAGCGACTAGGAGGCTAAGCGAAGCTCGCGTCGTAGATAAGAAAAACAAAAACGCCCCGCCTCGCCCTACTGGACGCGCTAAAATGGCTCTCCCTCATGCGTCTCAGCGGTACACGTTCTTTGACTCCCCACGGCGCTCCAGCGTCAGGCGCACGATAAGAGCCCCAGCACGAGACGGGGATCGAGAGAGACGCGGGCATTCCGGTCGGAGGCTCGAAGCGTAGAAGGTGTGAATAGGCTTGTATCTCAACCTCGTTTTTCATTCTCAGACTTGATTGGTTTCGGTAGGAGGATCCGCCCACCGGCCGGCGGGAGAAGCGGGTGCCTAGAGAATACAGTACGTGCTCAGTAGCCGAGGGCCATTCTTCACACACGCCTCGCCATGCAAGGGGGACCTACCTATCGCATGCAGTTGATCAGACGGTGGACGTAAGATGAGAACGAAAACTTGCTTGCTAAAATGTGTATGTTGTGCGGTTACAATGAAGTGGTATGTGCAAAGAGACCGAGACAAGAGAAACGAGCAAGCTTGGGCGGAGCGCGAAACTTAGGCAGAGACAGAGGTGAACAGCTTGAGGCCTTCATCGGTGAGCTCGGCGCGGAGGTCTTCGATGTTGGCACCAGCAGGCAGGTCAAAGGTCTTTTCGACCTTCTCCGGGGCAGGAGCAGCGCGGGTGAAGTTGACCTCGACAAAGTCGTCGTCGTTGGTGTCGGCGTCCGGAGTGTCGATCTCGTTGCCGTTCTCGTCGACATCGGAGACGCGGGCCCGCTTGGGAGAGCGCGATCGACCGCGGCGAGAAGAGCTGTCGCTGGGAGCAGGGCTGGCAGCGCGAGCAGGAGCGGCGGAGGAAGTGGGCTCGTTGTTCCAGAGGCCGGAGACGGTCACCTTGCGCTGAGCCTCGTCGACCGAGACGTTGATCTGATCGGCGCGGACGGTAGACTTGTCGAAGCTTGCGTCGGCGGGGAAGGCGTGGGAGAAGACGACCTGTTCTGTCTTGGTGGGGGTGGCCGGAGCGGGAGCGGGAGCAGGAGAAGGCGAGGCAGCGATAGTGGGAGAAGTCGGGACGGGTCCAACCTCTTCGGGGTCGTGGTCGTCGACCTCCATAGCTGGCTTGGTGTCGTCGGTCTCCTGAGCCTTGCCCTTGCCCTTGATGTCGACAGCCGAAGTCTGAGGAGCGGCAGTCGCAGCGCTGGCGGCCTGGTAGGTGTCGTCCTTGTGAGCAAGCTCGGCCTGGTCCATCTCGTCGTCGTCGTCCTCGTCATCCTGCTGCTGCTGACAGGCGCGGTAGAAGCCATTGAGACCGCCAAAGATCAGATCCTCGAGGGCGAGGAAGAGGTGCTTGGACTGGTCCTCTGCCGCCTTGGCCGCAGCGATGCGCTGGCGTTCCTTCTCGATAGCGTAGGCCTTGCGGCGCTGGTACTCTTCGTACTGGGCTCGGCGCTGAGCCTCCTGACGCTGGCGGTGGAGCTGTTCGAGGTGGTATCTGCGCTGAGCCTCGCGCTGCTGGAGTTCGAGGATGTGCTGGAAGTAGGCCTGCGCCTGGCGTTCACGCTCTTCGGCCTGGCGACGTGCAGCAGCAGCCTTTGCTCGGCGGGCGGCTTCGGCGCGGGCGGCGCGCTGGGCCTGTGCACGAGCATGGGCAGCGCGCTCGTGCTGTATTGCATCGACGAGGGCGTCTGCAAACGAGGGGTGGCTGTCAAAGCCGCATCCGGAAAAGACGTTGCTCGAGGGACCGGCGCCGAACGAGGTGGTGCGGGCTGAGGGGCCCTGACGCGGGTAGGCGGCGAAGACGTCGGCGGGGAAGAAGAACTCCATGTTGGGTGCTTTGATGGTTTGCTTGGTGTGAGCGGGGTAGAAGGAAAGCAAGGTGATTGAATACGTGTGTGAGAGAGGATCGTAGTCGAGTGTTGATCTGATGGAGAGAGGGAATAGTGAACGGAGTACGAGAGGGTCCTCTTTATAGGTATGAGCTCAGGTTTAGATAGACGCAGCACACCGTACACATCGACTGCGCAGCATGACGACGCCGTTGCTGCTCCCACACGACTGAGCAGTGCTGCGGACAGGCCAGGCAGCGAGCGCTAACTGTCTTGACAGGTCCAAGCCTAAACTCCGAAGGCGTCACTCACCTGCCACGCAGCTCGACCCTGAATTTCGGCAACCAGTTTGAGCGGATCGACAAGCGCAATGGATGCTCAACGACGGCGGTCGACGCTCAGAGATGCAGACGGAAAGCGTTGGAAATGCGCGTTGTGCGTGTCTTTGGACCCTGTCTTGGTGTTCGAGAGCCTCATGGAAGCAGCCAGAACAGCACAGACTCGACGCGGGCCAAAAGTCGAATTTCTTCTGCGCTGCACAGCGAAGCTTCTCGCAGTTTCCAGCTGTTCACGCTGCCAAATTGCCAAAATGCCAAAAATGGAGAATCTGACAAATCGGACGAGTCGATCTCCCGATCAGATCGATGTTGTCGCTGCGAACCTTGAAACTCGCCCTGCTTGGCCATTCGTGAGGATCTCAAAGTAACTTATCCTTTGCATTCGCAGCGTTTGCGTGAGACCATGGCGGCCATGGCCGACAAGACATCCGACTGACAGTGCTTAGCGTGTGATGGTTGCCGGGGTGCATCATTGTAGTTGACAGCAGAGAAGGGCTCGTGCCGTTCTCGACTTGGGCTGCAGCCGAGGCACTCAATTTCCACTCCGAGGTTCGTGACTGGCAGCGGATGCTTGCCGTCGACACGACTGCAAAGCGACAGACCTTGCTGCCTTGTCATGGACTGGGTGACGCCCCACCGAACACCTCAGTGGGGCGACCTTGCCGGCGTTGACACTGTCCTCGAAGATGGCGAGCCTCGGTGATCACCAAGTTGGCACCTGGGCACACTCGACACGATCACAACGGGCGAGAACAATAAGGAGGATAGACATGCACGTGCTCTTCCTAAGCTGGTTCTGGCGACCTGCACACGCACACGCTCGGGGACTTGCGCACTCGTCGGATTTCAGTGGTCTCGCCCGGCACGGTTGCATAAAGAAACACACGCTTGCTTCCAGCATCTTCCGCTCGTGGTCATTGCTTTTGTCATCCACAATTATCTCGTTGTCGTTTGTGTCATCAAAGAGGAGAGCGAAAAGAAGATGACCGGCTGGCTCGCTCGAGCTCGAGCTTGTCATGTGCGTTTTGTTGCGAGCAACGGAAAGCAAAGCAAAGCAAAGCAAAGCAGAGCAGAGCAAAGCAAAGCAAAATGGCGGAGGATCGACAGGGTTCGCCGAGCGAGAGAGATGATTCTTCGGTTAGGCTGCATAGCGTCGCCGATCTGCGGGATTCATGCTGAAAAAATGCACGAATTCGAGCAAGCAGACGCACTTGGCCCCTCTCTGGTCTGCCTTGCTCTTTTGCACCTGCGGGCCGCGGCAGACAAACCGCTTGACTTGCCGTTCCGAAGCGCAACGGCGGTTGCACGTCTCGGTTGGCAGTGCCTTCTCCACTCGCGATCTTTGAAAGCAGTTGGCCTGACTGCTCTTTCTCTTTCCAAAAGCTCCGACTCGATCTCGATCCTGACTCTGCGAAGAAAAGCCATCTTCCCCTCCTCCTTGCTCACCTAAAAATCGCTCCGCCACCATCCCGACTCGTCCTCCTTCTCCTACGATCATCACCCACCTTCTCTTTTTGATAACACACTCTCTCCGACCTTTCTTGCTTTCTCCACAATGGCTCCTCTCGCAAACCTCTTGGCCGTCGCTGCCGTCCTCGCCGCACCCGCCTTGGCTTCTGCTGCCTCGTCAAACCTCGTCGTCCGCCAGTACCAGGACCCCAACTCGGAACTCGTCATCAACAACCCCGCCTGCGACTTCTACCAGTGCACCATCTACTGGGAGCCAGGCACACAGGTTGCCGTCAACTGGGTCAACCCTCCCTCGGGCGGCAATGTCCAGATCGACCTCATGACCAACAACAACTCGGACGTCGCCTACACCGTCGGCACTGCCCCTGCCACCTCCAACACCTGCGATGCCGGTGCCGGCTACGGCCAGCCGGGTCCCAACGGCGCGCTGTGCGGCGGCTTCGTCTTTACAGTGCCCAGCTCGTGGAATGCCGGCAACTACACGGCGCTGCGTGCCATGTCGATGCAGAACCAGAACGTGCAGTCGTACACGGACAAGATCTACATTACGCACAACAGCACCACTTCCAACAACGTGCCGCTCAGCATCGTCAGTGGGTCGACGGTCGGCGGCGGCGCGGCTAGCTCGACGGCTGCTGCTTCCTCGACGGGTGCTGCTGGCGCTGGTGCGACCACCACGTCCTCGCGAAGTGCGGCTCCCACCAGCACCGGTGCATCTGCATCGCGATCCAGCACCACAGCGAGCAGGACGAGCACTGGCAGCGGTGCTTCTTCCACTGGCTCGCCCAGCAGCAACGGCGCTCTTGCCAGTGTCGGTGCCAGTACTACCGCTTTCACCCTCGCCGCTGCCTTTCTTGTGGGTCTCTGCACCTTGCTCTAGCTTCATTCGGCAACACGCCCGAGCCGCATCGCTCACGGACACTTCATTCTCCCACACACTCCTTGATCAAGCATCGCACATTCGTTTACATACACGCCTCATCACACTATCGTTTATTCTTAGATTCTAGTCTCAGCACTCGGCCCGTCAATGTTGCTTGTCGTGTCCGTACGCAAACGCACAGCACATCTTCGCGGGCTAGGGCTTCATTTGTTCGCTTGTACATACATAAGTTTGGTCAGTCTTTTCTTCTTTTGTTCCGGAACGTGTGCTGGCTGTCGTGTGGGTGTGGATTGTCGCAGCGGGATGAGGCCAGGGATGCGGATGTGGGAGAAGCGTTCGGTGGGAAGGCGTTCAGCAATGTGTCAATGACCCGATGTGCACGTGAAAATCGCCGATAGCTGCCGATCCGAGATGAGTCAGCGTCATTCAAAAATTGGCCGGAGAGAAGGCCGTCTCAGAGACCGAGAGAAGCTGCAGTTGCACGCACGCTTGATGGCTTCGCTCATCGCTATCGACAAACCTTGACTCTCTTCCACCTTGTACGGAAACACATCGCCGCGATGACGAACAAGGACAGCAAGCAAGATGCCGGGCCGGATCCCATCCTGCTCTCGCTGTTCGCCAACCGCTTCATGTCCGTCGCCGAGTCCATGGGCAAGTCGCTCCAGCAGACGTCCATCTCGACCAACATCAAGGAGCGTCTCGACTTTTCGTGTGCGCTCTTCAGCCCGGATGGATCGCTCGTCGCCAACGCACCGCACCTACCCGTGCATCTCGGGTCCATGTCGTTCGCGGTCAAGTTCCAGGTGGACTATCTTGCCTCGATCGGAGAAAAGATGAAGCGCGGCGACGTTATCATGGCCAACATGCCTGTGGCGGGTGGATCGCATTTGCCGGATATCACGTGTATCACGCCGTGCCATGCGGTGGACTCGGACGAGATCATCTTCTTCTGCGCCAGTCGAGGGCACCATGCGGATATCGGCGGTATCACGGCTGGCTCGATGCCGCCGACGTCCAAGACGCTGTTCGAGGAAGGTGCGAGGATCAAGTCGTTCAAGATCGTCAGCGAGGGCAAGTTCGATCGCAGAGGGCTGGAGAAGTACATGTTGGAAGAGCCAGCGCAGTATCCAGGCTGTTCGGGCACGCGATGCTTCCGCGACGTCGAGAGCGACCTGCAGGCGCAGATCGCGGCCAACCAGAAGGGCATCAACCTCATCCACATGCTCGTCGCCGAATGGGGGCTCGACATGGTGCAGCAGTACATGGAGTACATCCGCAGCAATGCGGAGCAGGCGGTGCGCTCGCTGCTGCGTGACGTGGCCCAGCGACAGGGCACACAGCTGCACGCGATCGAGCACATGGACGACGGCACACCCATCGAGCTGCGCGTCGACATCGACACGCAGCACGGCTCGGCGACGTTCGACTTTGAAGGCACGGGCCCAGAGGTGGCGGCCAACTTCAACTGTCCGCGCTCGGTGGTGTCGAGTGCGATCATCTACTGCCTGCGTTCGATGGTGTCGTCCGAGATCCCGCTCAACCAGGGCTGCCTGACGCCGATCGACATCCGCATCCCGAAGGGCTCGCTGCTCGACCCGTCCGAGACCGCGGCGGTCGTGGGCGGCAACGTGCTCACCAGCCAGCGCATCACCGATGTGGTGCTCAAAGCGTTCAGCGCGGCCGCGGCGAGCCAGGGCGATACGAACAACCTCACGTTCGGTCTCGGCGGCAAGGACAAAGCAGGGAACCACATCGAAGGGTTTGGATACTACGAGACCATCGCAGGCGGGTCGGGCGCAGGGCCGTACTGGCACGGCACGTCTGGCGTGCACACGCACATGACCAACACGCGCATCACGGATCCCGAGATCATGGAGCGCCGCTACCCCGTGCTGCTGCGCGAGTTCTCGCTCCGCGACGGCTCGGGCGGCGACGGCGAATTCCGAGGCGGAGACGGCGTGGTGAGGGACATCGAGTTTCTCAGTCCTGGCATTCAGGTGTCGATTCTCAGCGAGAGACGCGTGTTCCAGCCGTTTGGACTCGAAGGTGGGGAGAGCGCGCAGAAGGGGATCAACCTGTGGGTCAAACAGCGCAGGCACGAGGACGGAGACCTGCGCGAGGGCGAGGAGGAAGACACAGCGCCGCCTCGCATCATCAATCTGAGCGGCAAGAACACGACACCGATGGGAAGGGGAGATCGGATCATCATCAAGACGCCCGGTGGCGGTGGGTGGGGCAGCAAGGATGGGCAGTCGGCAAAGCGGGGGACGAAGCGCGAAGGCGACACTGGCGAGGAGAAGAAGGGGAAGGAGAAGAGGGGCCCGATCAACGAGCGCAATGCGTCGGGACGCATGGCGCCGCTGCTCAACGATGCTAGCACTGCCAGCGGGGTGATTGCGAAGAGCGAGGACGATGTGGATCCTTCTAGCGTTCACAGCGTGGTTCGGGAGGGAGCTCATCACACGACCAGAGCCAAGGGGAGCATGGCCGAGTGGAGCTCGTTACAGTTGGGGGCTTGAGCTGCGTGGTCGGTTGTTTGTTGCCGAAAACCTATTCTCACTCTTTGATACCACGCCGGCATGCTGTGGACTGCGGATTGAAAGGAACTGCGTGAAGGTTGGAAAGAGATGCGTGTGTGAAAGAGCAACGAGACCGCTGCAACGAATATCACCGGCCAATTCCGCGACGCTTCTCCAGCCAGAAATCAGGCTCGCCGTGGAGGCGGCTCTGACGCGCTCGGCCGCCGTGATGCCCTTTCTGCTTCTCTTCTCGCTTCTGTCAGCCGTACCTGGCTATGTTGTCAGGAAAGCAAGGTTGATGACGCTCTCACACGAGCCTGGCAGACTTGGAAAGCAGAATGATGGGCTGGATCGAGAGGCGAGAAGATATGAGTCCAACGAGCGGTGAAGAGGAGCAGTGAAATGCGGGGCGCAGCGGCCTTTTCCCCCGCACTTTGCGACCGCTCCCCCACGTCGAAACTCCACACGAGCAAGAAGCTCGACTCTCGGCTCGCAACACAGACCGGTCTCAATCCCTCTTCTCTGAAAGCAGCATCCATCATTGTACCTTTGACTGCTGGTTGACGTTCACCATCATCATCCTCATACTTGCGGCAAACCAGCCAGAAAATGACAGCAACCACCGTGCTCATCACCGGCGCAGGCGGATTCCTCGGCTCGCTGCTGGCCGACACATTGGTCAAGCTGCAGCCACAACACACATTCCAGTTCATCCTCGTCGACGTGCGCACGCCGCCATCGCCCAAGAGCGCCGACGTCAAGAGCGTGTGCCTCGCAGCGGACCTCACCACCGCTTCGGGCGTCGACTCGATCTTCCGCACCGAGCTCGGGCTGCCAGCGGTGATCTACTCGCTGCACGGGATCATGTCGAAGGGAGCAGAGGAGAACTGGGAGCTGGGCTTCCGTGTCAACTTTGAGTCGACGCGCTCGCTGCTCGACAAGGCCAGAGAGCTGGTTCCGGGGGTCAAGTTCGTCTTTGCGTCGTCGGTCGGCGTGTTTGGCGGCAAACTCCCGGAGATCGTTACGCAGGATACGTACCCACGACCGGAATCGAACTACGGCACGGCGAAAGTGATGTGCGAGTACCTGGTCACCGAGTACTCGCGCAAAGGCTTCGTCGACGGACGCGCGGTGCGGCTGCCGACGATCACCGTGCGTCCCGGCCCGCCGGCTGCGGCGACATCGGCGTTCGTCTCGGGCATCATCCGCGAACCTCTCCAGGGCCTCGTTGCGTCGTGTCCCATCGGTAGCAGCGCAGACGATCCGACGCTCGCATCGACGCTGTTCTGGATCTCGAGCCCCAGCACGGTGCTCGAGAACTTTGTCATCGCCAAGGACGTGCCTGCGGACAAGTTCCCCAAGTACTCGCGCGCCGTCAACCTGCCCGGGTTCACGGTGAGCGTCAAGGAGCAGGTGGAGGCGCTGCGCAAGGTCGCGGGCGACGAGGCGGTGGCGCTGATCAAGTTTGAAAAGGACGAGGTGAGCGAGCGTGTGGTGCGGTCGCTTCCCGCCAGGTTTGATAACGAGTTTGCATGTGGGCTCGGGTTCAAGGTGGATCAGGGTGGGTTCGAGGCGAACGTGAGGGAGTTCCAGGAGTACTTGGCTGCTCAGAAGAAAGGGGAGTAGCAAGATCGTGATGAACCAGCAGATCGGGCTGTTGCTGCTTAGATCCGAGTGTCGCTATCTCCAGCAAAAAGTATGTCGGCAAGAGCATCCGACGATCCATTGTCAAGAAGCGAGACCGACAAAAAGGCTGATCCGGAATGCGGCACTCCGTTGCATGGAGCGCTGACAGCCAAGCCGATCCAAGCCCCCCACACGCACACGCATGTGACCTGCATCCAGACCGATAAAAGCGGCTCACCCGAAAATCTCTGAGCTGTCGCCGCTGATCCTCTCTTTTCTCCACAAAAAAAGGGGGGAGCAGGCTGCAGTTCTGCACAGCGTTGCGTTGCGGTGCATGCATGCCGTTGCGGAGAGAGGAGTGTGACCCTGAGAAACGTCAAGAGCAGATCGCGCGCCACGCCTGTTGGTGGCAGAGCTGGTTATCGTCGGCTATTCCGCGACTTTTTTTCGTGTGGGTTGTCGTGCTTCGATCCTCTCGCAGGGCAAACAGTGAGAGTGAATCATCTGTCAGCTTCTCTTTCGGCTCAACCGATGAGAGGGCCCACCAAACGCGACTCGAACAAAGCCTTGTCAAATGAAGTCGTTGAAGCAATCCTGTTTGGGACTGAAAGCCACACCGACTTCGATAAGACAGAGAGTGCTGCACAGCTGGAAGCGGAAAGCCCCCTTTGCTTGGGTGTCGCCTGCTGCTTCTGCTGCTGCTGCTGGTGGTGCCGGGTGTGGGACCTCTCCCGCTCAGGCCTGTGAGGCGATCGTATAAGAGAGCAGGCGCGACAAGCATCTTCCCTTCTCCTTCCCCTCATCCTCGTTTGTTCCTCTCTGCCTCCCACAGCAGTCTCGCAAAGATGGCTCCTACCGCAGACGTCCTCCCCGCCGTCGAGGCCTCATCCCGTCCCGGCCTGCTAGTCCAGCCCTCGGACACCAAGATCCGCAAAGCCTCGTCGTTCCGCACCGAGCAGGTCGTCATCGACGGCAACAACCTCAAGATCCAGGGCCTGGTCGCCTCGGCGCGCTACGGCCACGTGCCCATCCTCGACGCGTCGCCCGCCACGCGCAAGCGCATCGACGACTCGGTGCACTCGCTCCTCGCCAAGCTCGACCGCGGCGAGTCGATCTACGGCATCAACACGGGCTTTGGCGGATCCGCCGACTCGCGCACCGCCAACACGCGCGCGCTGCAGCTCGCGCTGCTCCAGATGCAGCAGTGCGGCGTGCTGCCCGTGCCCTCGAGCTTCTCCACGGGCGAGCCGAGCTCGGCGCCGTTTGCGCTGCCGCTCACGGACACCGAGTCGTCGCTCATCATGCCCGAGGCGTGGGTGCGCGGCGCCATCGTGGTGCGGCTCAGCTCGCTCATGCGCGGACACTCGGGCGTGCGCTGGGAGGTGCTCGACAAGATGCAGCGGCTCTTTCTCGAGAACAACGTCACGCCCGTCGTGCCCGTGCGCTCCAGCATCTCGGCCAGTGGCGATCTCAGCCCGCTCAGCTACGTCGCGGGCGCGCTCGCCGGCCAGCGCGGCATCTACTGCTTTGTCACGGACAACCACGGCCAGCGTGTCAAGGTGACGGCCGACGAGGCGTGTCGCATGCACAACATCACGCCGGTCCAGTACGAGCCCAAGGAGGCGCTCGGCTTGCTCAACGGCACCGCCTTTTCGGCGTCCGTCGCCGGTCTCGCGACGTACGAGGCGGACAAGCTGGCCGCGCTCACGCAGCTCACCACCGCCATGGCCGTCGAGGCGCTCAAGGGCACCGATGCCAGCTTTGCGCCCTTCATCCACGAAGTTGCGCGTCCCCACCCGGGTCAGATCAAGAGCGCCAAGTTCATCCGTGCGCTTCTCTCCGGGTCCAAGCTGGCAGAGCATCTCGAGAACGAGAAGCACGTCCTCTTCTCCGAGGACAACGGAACGCTGCGTCAGGATCGATACACGCTCCGGACCGCGTCGCAGTGGGTCGGGCCGGGTCTCGAGGACATCGAAAACGCCAAGCGATCCGTCGACATTGAGATCAACAGCACCACGGACAACCCCATGATCGACCCGTACGACGGCGACGGCCGCATCCACCACGGCGGCAACTTCCAGGCGATGGCCATGACGAATGCCGTCGAAAAGATCCGCCTCGCCCTGTGCGCCATGGGCAAGATGACGTTCCAGCAGATGACCGAGCTGGTCAACCCGGCCATGAACCGCGGACTGCCGGCCAACCTGGCGTCGACTCCCGATCTGTCGCTCAACTTCCACGCCAAGGGCATCGACATCGCGCTGGCCAGTGTCACGTCGGAGCTCATGTTCCTCGGCAACCCCGTGTCGACGCACGTGCAGAGCGCAGAGATGGCCAACCAGGCCATCAACTCGCTCGCGCTCATCAGCGGCCGCCAGACGCTGCAGGCCGTCGAGTGCCTGTCGATGATCCAGGCGTGGTCGCTGTACTTGCTGTGTCAGGCGCTCGACATCCGCGCGCTGCAGCACAAGGTGGCCGAACAGCTGCCGGCGCTCCTGCTCGCCTCGCTGCACGCCCACTTTGGCGAGTGGATGGACAACGACACGCAGCTCGCCATCGCCGCGCAGGTGCTCAAGAGCATGAGCAGGCGTCTCGACGAGACGTCGTCCAAGGACCTGCGCGACCGCCTCGTCGAGACGTACCAGGACGCGTCGTCGGTGCTGGTCAAGTACTTTTCCGAGCTGCCGAGTGGCGGCGGTGCCGATCCGCTGCGCAACATTGTCAAGTGGCGCGCGGCGGGCGTCGCAGACACGGAGAAGATCTACCGCGACGTGACGATCGAGTTCCTCGACAACCCGCATGCGTGCCACGCGAGCCATCTGCTGGGCAAGACCCGGCGCGCGTACGAGTTTGTGCGCAAGACGCTCGGCGTGCCCATGCACGGCAAGGAGAATCTCAACGAGTTCAAGGGCGAGTTCGAGCAGTGGAACACCACGGGCGGATACGTCTCGGTCATCTATGCCAGCATCAGGGACGGCGAGCTGTACAACATGCTCAGCCAGCTCGAGGGCGATCTGTGACGGGCTCGAGGGCGTGAATGATAGAATGACGCTTTAGGTTCGAGCTTTTGCTGTAAAACAAGCCGTGTCGAGCTACTGCGCCTTTTTCTCGTCATCGGCGTTTGTCGGCGGAGACCACTTGAGCTGCACCTGTTTCTGCTTGTCGGCCGTCGCAGGTGGGCCGAGCAGCAGAGCGATCGACTTTCGGATGGTCGACTCGACCGCCTGGGGACGCGTCTCGTACATGGCGGTCAACGTGGCCAGACCGAACGCCAGCAGCACAGTGTCGCCCTGGGGGATGGGCGTGAACCAGCCCCTTCTGTTGGCCACGCCATAGCCGGCATTGATGCTCTGCCTCGTCACGTAGCTGCCCAACTGCGCGCGTCTAGCCTGTGGCACAGCGAGAATGAAGACGCTGCTCAAAAAGCCGTTGAAAAAGTACCTCGCGCGCGGGAGCATGGTGCGGGGCAGATACTGCTGGAAGAAGCACGTGAGGCCCCACGCTGTGCCGATGGAGCCCGAAATGACCGTGGCGCCCTGCACCACTGCGAGTGCAAACTTGAACAGCGCCGTCTCGGGGTCCTTGAGCACCTTTTTGTACGACAGCAGCTGCGTGAGCGCCGTGAACACAGCAACGAACTTGGCGGATGCCTGCCATTCGCGCGCAAAGAAGCTGAGGAAGTTCTTGGAGCACGACGGCTCGGTCGGGTGGAGGACGGCGCAGAGCAGGCGCGAGTGCGCGGGGTGGGCGGGTGCATAGTCGAGCACGGGGTTGATGAGCGGGTATTGCGTGGTGGGGTATTTGGACGGCGTGAGTGCCGATAGCACGGGCGCCTTGAACGTTGGGTATGCCGCCGAGGTCGCCGAGGGAGTCGAGAGCGTTGCGATGGTGTCGGCGATATCGCGCGGTGCCGGCCACGGGATGGACGTGGGCAGACCAGCCGGTCGGGGTGGGATGTAGGATGTGCTGCGCGCCAAGATCACGCGCCCGTACGCATCCGGGAAGCACGACGGCTCGAACAGGAACGTCCAAAGCAGCTGGCCGTTGGACAGCGCATAGAAGAACGCCCCTCCGATCCAGTCTGGCACCCACGCGACGCTTCTCGACTTGACCGCCCTCAAGTGCGTATAGAGGTTTTCGACCGCTTTGGTGCTCAGCCACAGCGCCAAGTACCTGCGCACACTCGGGATGGGGAAGACGGACAGCACCGCCGACGCGGCCAAGCTCGCAGCGAACGGCACGAGTGCCGCCGAGTCGAGCACTTTCAGCAAGCGTGCTCGGATGCGGTCGCGCGTGACGGTGTAGTCGAGGTCATCTGGCTTCCACGCTTTGGCGAGCAGGTTGAGTCGCAGAGTCGTCAAGCGCGAGAGGAGCACGCGGTAGAGCGCGGAGAAGAGCGCAAGCACGGCACCGGACCGGAGCGACTTGAGCGAGACGAGCGGCGGCAGCGCTTGGAGTGGCGACTTCTTGTGTAGCGCCAAGGGGAGCACACCGTCGAGCACGACGTTGGCCGAGTATCCAAGTGCAAACGCTCGTGCGGGGATGCGGGCGTTGGGCGGCAGAGGCGGGTCCGAGAGGAAGGCGCGCACCTCTCTCAAGTTGCGCGGTACCGGATTGCGTGACGGTGTTGTTTGCGATGCGGACAGCGGAGATGCCATCGTTTTATCTGCCGAGCTCGTCGACGAGCAGATGGTGTGTGTGTGTATGTGTGCGTGAGGGAGAGTTGGATGGTGTCGTCTGCTGTGTCTGTCTCTGTCTCAGAGCGCCGTTACCGTTCTTTGCTCAAGTTGGCCCGTGACAAGTGCCGATTCGCTCATTTCTGCTCCGCTTCAAGTTGACTGCCAAAATGTGGGAAAAACATGAAAATCGAAAATCGAAAATCGAAAAAAAGTGCGGGGTGATTCGATACATCGGGCAACTCGCCCCGGACGTTTCCCCGATTTCTCGCCACGTTCGACGCAGCCAACAGCAGCCACTCTAACACTATTTGTGCTGCTTCTTTGCCTTATACTATCACGGCAATCCTCTAACCGATGTCGATGTCGATGACGATGGCGATTATGACGAGGACGACTACGAGTGCCGTCCAACCCAAGTTCGAGCGAGCCAGTGTCTGGACCTAGTCAGCAGGAAAAGAACGTGCAACGCCGCGTGCGCACGTTCCAGTCCAGGCCTTTGGAACCCCGTTCCAATCCATTCGAGCCACTTTACCCGGGCAGACACCCGCCTAACGCCAGGCTTCCTGTTTGTAGCTTGGCATGCATAAAGCGTAGTGTGCCCGTCGGTAATGTGCAACCGAGCAGGAGGCACCACTTTTGGCTAAACCCGCAGAGCGAGCGGACGATGGAACTGAGTTTGGAGTCTAGAAAGGGGCATCTCGAGACAATAAAGGCAAATGCCGGCATTTCGCGATTGCCGTATTTGACATGGCGACGTGCAGCCGTCCGCACGCCATCCCAACCACTGGTTCATGGAGAGGTCCGCTGCTTTTTTTTGGGTGCGTTCCGTCACTCGTGACCGTTGAACGAGATGTTGTTGCCCCGTGGTGCACGCTTCTAAACTCAGCATCTGAGCATCTAAGCATCTCAGCTTCTCAGCTTCTCAGCGTCTCAGAATGGGCAGGCGAGAGTGGTGCAAATTGGTGTCGCTCGACAGTCTCCGCCCGTGCTGGTTAGCTGCCTTTTTGCGATCGAACGTCTGAGGCCGGGGCATCGAAAGACTCTTCTTTTCCGTACTTGGCCGGTTAAGCCAGGTTCCGAAGGCAGCAACGCACTCTTGCAGCGGATGGACGAGCATCTAGCCGTAGGTGATGCTAGGCTGCAGAAGCACGTTTTGCTACATAGCGACTTGGGTGATCGGGCCAAGGCTGTATGGTATATAATGGACCTGTTCTTCGCGAATCGTATCCCCTTTCCGGCAACATAGATCCTCCTTCAGACTACTCCCACCATCTTCGTATCACCATCAGCCCAGCTATTCAAAATGCAGTTCACCAAGTCGACCATCGCCTTCCAGGTCCTCATCCTCGCCGTCCTCGTCGTCGCCGCTCAGGCTCAGGGTAAGTTGTCTGCGTCGATCTAGCTTCCTACAAGGCCTTTCGATCAGGTCGCTGAACCGTTTCCCATCTGTCTGCCCTACTTGGCCTGATCGTCGCACTGTTCAACAGTCCAGAGCGCCGCCTCGAGCGCCGCTTCCTCCGCTAGCAGCGCTCTCAGCCGTGCCTCGAGCAGTGCCTCGGCCATGCTCAGCAGCGCTGCTGCCAGCATCAGCAGCGCCGCCACCAGGGCTTCCTCCAGCGCTGCCTCTGCCGCGACGTCGTCCAGGGCCAGCAACGCTGCCGTTGGTCAGACGCTCAACCTGCCCCTCAACGCTGTTGCTGCCACCTTTGCCATGCTGCTCGCCTCGGCTGTTGCTGGCACCCTCGTTCTTTGAGGATTCGAGCTCAGAGCTCATGTAACGTTTCCCGATCCGTAGTAGAAACGTCGACATCGACACGTGTGCGCGGTGTGCGTGCATCGGGCATGAATGGGCGTCAAGGCGGCGATGTGCGTCCTGAGAAAGCGCTCTAACACGCGCTGAAAATGTCCGGCCGAGTCGACAAGAGCTGTCTCTGTGAGTGGTCGGTCGACTGAAGCAAAGTGTGTATGGCGGTGAGCCTTGCTGAAGCGGTCTTGCTTACAGTGTTTTCGGACCGCGGCGTCAGAAGCTCTATTTTTACCCAATGCCGGATGACGACATCGCATGCCAAGTTTGACATTTTTTGTTTCTGCCATTTTTGTCTTTGCGACCCTCACAGCCGCAAGCCTGCTCGCACAGAGAGAGCACTGCCATGTTTTTTTTCTTCGTGACGGTTTCAGGGCCAAGACTCGGCGCACAAGGCGGTGTTTTCGGCTGGCGGGCTGGCGGGCGGTGACGACAGTCGTGTGCGCCTGCCTCTTCCGCTGAGGCTGCAGCAGCGCCACTCAGGCAGATCAGCCCGCCCCCGCCTCATGCGAATAAGCAGTTCGCTTGGCTCGCGCGATTTTCCGTCGCTTAGCAGGGCGATCCGGCTGGTGGAGGCAGGCGAGCTCGTGTGAGGCTGCTGGATGGTATATAGTCTTGGTGGTCTTTGGAGGTAACTTTCGTTTCGCAAAGATCTCCTCAACACCAACTCGATTCTCGTTCATCCTACCATTCACAATGCAGTTCACCAAGTCGACCCTCGCCGTCCAGGCTCTTCTTCTTACCGTGCTCGTTGCCGGCTCGCAGGCTCAGTGTAAGTTGCAGCTGCTCTTTTCGAATGATCGACGATCATCCGGCGCTGACTTGCCCCTTCTTCCCACCTCCGTCGAGTATAGTCCTGAGCGGCGTGACTAGCGTCTTTGGCGACGCAACCTCTGGCGCCGCCGGTGCGTTTACGACCGCCACTTCTGGTGCGGCTGGCGCCTTCTCGACTGCTACCTCGGGCGCTGGTGGTGCCTTCTCGACTGCCACGTCCGGTGCGGGTGGTGCGTTCTCCACCGCCACGTCCGGTGCGGCGGGTGCAGCGTCCAGCGTCAGCTCGCGAGCAAACAACGCAGCGGTGGGCCAGACGGTCAACCTGCCGCTCAACGCCCTCGCTGCCACGTTCAGCGTCTTGGTCGTCTCGGCTGTCGCTGGTTCGCTCGTGCTCTAAGCCAGCCTTATGTATAGCATGTATACCTTTTCCCTGATACCGATGGAATATTCACACTGAAGCACTTTGGAACACACAAGCCAAGCGTCGTGCAAATGAGATGCTTCCAGACGGTGCGTGAGATGCAACGAACTAATGTACAATCGGTAAAAAGTCAAACGAAGCAGGATCAAGCAGACAGCTTCTCGTCGGACGACGACTGCGCGCGGCGAGCCGGCGCATCGCGCATGCGCTGCAGCTCCCTGTCCTCCTCGTCCATCGGCAGCACGCCGTTCGCAATCATGCCCACAATGGCGCTGATGAGGAACGGCGTCGAGATGACAATGACAATGCTGTCCAGGAAGCCCTTGAGCGCCTTGTTGCCGCCGTGGTACGTGAAGAGCTCGTCGAACAGGTCGTCGACCAGCAGGGTGCCGAAGCCAAACGCGAAGCTGAGCGCGAGGATGAACCGGTTCCTGCGCGTGAACGTGACGTTCTGCAGCACTTTGATGCCCGACACGGCGATGGAGCCAAAGAGGATCATGAGCACGCCGCCGAGCACGGGTTGCGGGATGGCGCGCACACATCCAGCGAGCTTGCCGATGATGCCGAACAGGATGAGCCAGAAGCTGCACCACCTGCCCGCCTGGATATTGGCGCACTTGGTGATCGCAATCACGCCGTTGTTCTGCGCAAACACCGACAGCGGCGGCACGGTAAACAGCGCACTGAACACGCCCGCCAACCCGTCCACCAGCACACCACCGCCAATGCGCCTATCGTACGCCTCGCCATCCACCTCGACGCGACTCACCTCGGACGTCGCCGTCACATCACCAATACACTCCATCATCAGCGAGATGTACACCGCCAGCAACGGCAGCACGGCGGGACCGTAGACGCGCAGCTTGAACGTCTCGACCCACAGGAACGTGATGGGCTTGGCAGCCTCGATGGGCGCGGACGAGATGTAGCCGAGCGGGCCGGCGACGACGAGCGGGAAGAGGAGGCCGATGGCGATGGATGCGTTGCGCATGGCGGGGCTGCCGAAGATCTCGGTGACGACGACGGTCATGAACGCGAGGAAGCCGAGGCCGAGGTAGTGCGCGTCGCCCCAGAGGTAGGCGCGGTGGTCGGTGCCCATGCAGAGCTTGCCTGTGCCGTGACAAGACGAGCCTCCTCCGAACGAAACGATGGCGCTTTCGCCGATCAATTTCGCTCCGATGAAAAACACCACTGATCCTGTCACTATCGGCGTGAAGATTCGCTTCAGAACCCTTATGGGAAGGAGGGAAAGCAAGATTTCGAGGAGAGCGCATACTGCGGCGGTGCCCAGCAAGTATCCATACGCGTCGGAACAGGCGGCGCGACTTCCGTCGGGGTTAAGTGGGCAGATTCCCTCGGCGTAGAGGTTGGTGAAGATGCTAGTCGTAACGGAGAGCGTGGTGAAGCTGGTGCCGACAACGCTGAGCAGGCCGGTACCGAGTTGACGTCCAAAGGGAAGAGGAATGGCGGATTGCTGAACGGCGGAAATAATTCCCGACGTGATGAGACTTGCTGAAATCAGGTAGGCCGAAGTCTCACCCGAGAGGTTGAGCGAGGAAGCGATGATCATGGGCGGGGTGATGAGACCACCCAACATGGCAAGCGCATGCTGAAAGCCACAGATGGCTGCAACAGCGATGGGAAGATCATCGTGAACGCCGTAGAACGGTGATTCAGCTGCACCGACGTTGAGCTTCGAATCGGATTTCCAGGGCAAGAGACGCGGCAAGCAGAGAGCGCCAAAGTTGTAGTCGCCGAACCAGCCGTGGCGTGTGCTGAGTCTGTGGCCGAGCTTGCGAGCGTGTGAGCGCGGGCTGCGTCTCCAAGAGGTGGACGAGGCATCGTTGTCGTGGCTGAGTTCGTGGGACGACGTGGTGTTGGGCTCGGGATGAGCAAAGGGCTGCGTGGTTACGGTGGCGAACTTGGACATGGTGCCGAAGTTGTCCTTGTTGTCTTGAGCTCCCATCCGTCAGGACGTGTGAGCCGATGGAGGAGGAAGGAAGAATGTCGAGCTCAAAGTGACAGAACAATAGAGAAAATGGCGCCAAGTGGGGTGGCGCGTTTGCAGGTGGGTGACAACTGTCGAGTTGGGAGATGAAGGCGGGGTTGGTGTTGATGGACGGGTGGGAAGGTTGGTGGGGACGAGGCTTTATATCCAGTAGGAAGAAGGGAAGGTCGTTCCTCGAGGACGAGTAGTCCAGGAACAATCGAGGCAGAGGCACGAGCTTGGACGCAAACCCACACGGTCTGACTCGGCTAAGCGACATACAGTACAGCAGACGCAAGAAACCGGAGGGCAGGCTGCACCTGTCAAACAGCGGAACACTCGCTCGCACACAGACATTTTCAAGCCCCCTGCCGACGGGACGCTGAGTGGCCGCATTAGCCGGCAACCAGCTTGTGGTTTCCCCTCACGTTGCACAGGGGCAGTGGCGGCAAAGACATGTGGGCATGTGGTTGCGCTGAGTTGCACTATTAATTTGCATTCGCGATAAGTTTCCGACCTGGACCTCGATAACGCAGAGTGTATGCGTGATCTCTATCTCTGAGAACAACCGGATTCAAGCCGGGATTTGCTCAGAGTCAATGAATGCTACAGCTCTTTACCTGTGGTCACCACCAATGCACCCAAAGCCTTTCTCAGCTGTAGAGCCTGTTCGAATAGCTCGACATCGAAAACAGGCGACTGGACTGTTGGCATCAAATCTGAAAGGTAAAAGTTGGCAATTCGAACCTCGTGCACGACGGTCGTGCAACCGTAAACAATGACAACGGATACTGGATGCCGGTGTGGGGGGGTTGGTGGCAAGTCGAGACCGACTTGGATATGGTGATTGGAAGATCTGACTCGAAGGAGCAGCAGCCAATGAGCGGAGCGCGCTTCGATAGCTCGACCGAGATTGCGGGTTGCACTGCAAGTCGAGACGAATCAGAAGCCGTCGTTGCACCAAATCATTGCCGCCGCCACCGGAGAAATTGGAATCAAAGAGATAAGATTCCAACAGCGCACAAGCTCGGACATGAGCGAAGGCTTCCAAAAAATAGCAGTCTGTTAGGCCGCCATTGAAACGTTTTATGGAGGCCGACTTGCGCTCGCAAGAAGACGCAGGAAAAGATGAAATCTTGATTGCGCAGCCAAAATAGGCTCGTGGCGAGAGACGAGAGAGATCGTGGCTTCCTTCCCATCTTCTTGTCTCTAATCTGGTCCTTCCGTTAAGGACACGTTACGATCGACAATGATGCCGATAGCAGGCCCTAGTCGGCTCGGAGCATCTGAGGCTCTCGCGGCTCGCAGCACGGCCACAGCAAGCATCTCGGCGTCATTACGACTGCGCCAGCTGTCGAGCGCATCTTCTTCCAAGAAGCCCCACACACTGGCGAGAGAGCCCTCATACTCATCCTCAATCGCCGACAGCATCGCTTTGACCTCCAAACCGCTTTCGCAACAGCGAGCTCGCCAAAGGATCTCAGACGTGGACGCTCAGCTCGGACCTGCATCCCCCTCTCATTTTCTGCGAGACCGCCACTCTCGCCAGCACACCTACCTCCGCCTCTCCTTGACCGAAAAGTGCAATCTCCGCTGTCTCTACTGCATGCCTGAAGACGGTGTTCCACTCACACCCTCCGCCAACCTCCTCTCCACGTCCGAAGTGGAACGGCTAGCAGCGCTCTTCGTCTCGCAAGGCGTCAACAAGATTCGTCTCACAGGTGGAGAACCTACCGTCCGCTCGGATCTGCCTCAGATCGTGGCCTCACTCAACTCTCTCAAACAGCATGGTCTCGAACAGATCGGCATCACCACCAACGGCATTGCGCTCGGCAGGCGCAAGCTGGATACTCTTGTGCAAAATGGACTCACCCATTTGAACGTCTCGCTCGACACGCTGGACCCGTTCAAGTTCGAGTTCATGACAAGACGAAGAGGGCACGAAGCCGTCATGGACTGCATCGAGAGGGCACTCGCGCTAGGTGTGCCAAGTGTCAAGATCAATGTGGTCGTCCTCAAAGGGCTCAACGACACCAAGGACGTCGTCGATTTTGTGCGCTTCACCAAGGACAAGCCGATCACCATTCGATTCATCGAAGTAAGTTTCTCCTCACCAGCATTGCTAGCAACAGCAAGTCTTTGCTAACTTTCATTCCTCTGCACGATGTTGCTCTGCAGTACATGCCCTTCGACGGAAACAAGTGGCAGGTGCAAAAGCTCGTTCCTTACCGCGACCTTGTCAAGACCATCCAGCAAGAATTCCCCACCTTTGAACGTGTCGCCAACCGCGACGACCCCAACGATACCTCGAAGCACTGGCGTGTGCCCGGTCATCTTGGCACTGTCGGATTCATCACAAGGTGCGCATCATCTCCGCCTTCTTGTCAGCCGTGCTCCACCCACTGTTCGCTTGACTGACTCTGATGTTGCTTTCTGCCGGCACTGCTCCTGTCAACAGTATGACGGACAATTTTTGTGGTACGTGCAACAGACTCCGCATCACTGCGGATGGTAATCTCAAGGTATGCATATCTTTGCCCGTTTCTCTCGCTGCAATACCCACCGCAAGACACTGATCCCCGCTTCTTCTCCTCAAAACACACACAGGTCTGCCTCTTTGGCAACGCGGAAGTCAGCCTTCGCGATGCCATGCGAACGGGCTTCGGTCCCATTGGCTCGCTCAGCACCGGCTCCAACGGCGAGCCAGCGACCGACGAGCATCTTTTGCAGCTCATTGGAGCCGCCGTCGGACGCAAGCATGCCAAGCATGCAGGCATGCGCGATCCCACCGAGCTGGCAAAGTCGCTCAACAGGCCTATGATTACCATCGGCGGCTGATAGCGTGCGTAGTCGAGGTGCAATCTCGGCACAGCTAGAAACGCAGGCTTTGCTCACTTTCCTCGATCTCTTCTATATACCCATTGTGCAAATCAGGATCGGGCGAGCGGGGTGGAACATCATCCAGCGCCTTGATGAGGCGCAGCAGCGGGAGAGTCACTGCTGGATTCGGAGCAAAGTCGCTGATGCCGAGGAGGACGTTCCATTCCCCAGCACGCAGAGAGCAGAAGAAACAAGACGACGAGGAAGACGACGATGACAACCCTTGGGGCGACCTCGACAGGGCGTTTGAAAACCTCGAGGACAAGTCGCTGTACAAGCAGGTCTTCCTCAAACATCCTTTTTCCGGTTCTGCCCCTCCTGCATCAAGCACGACGCAACCTAGGGATCCAATCGCCGAGATGGAAGAAGCCATCTTTGCACAAGCTGGCGCCGCTGCGGTCAAGACCACGTCCAGACCTTCACGTGCTTCAGCGGTGGGCACGCTGTCGGGTGTGACGTTCTCGGATGCTCCGCCTTCTGCAGCACCAAGTGGCGGTTATCCCGCGAGTCTTTCTAGACACGATCTGGGAGCATCGAGCACAGGATCAAGTGCAAAGTGGTCCGAATACATGCACGACGGTGACGCGGAGGACGACTCGCCTTGGTCGTCGCTCGATGCGTTTGTCGACAATCCGGACTCGTCGGCCCAGTATGCCGTTCCGCTGCACTTGCAGAATCAGCAGAGTGTTATGCGGCTGAGCGCGCAGCAGCATGCTCCCCCGGCGGTCTCCCCTCAGCTCCAGCAGCCGCAGCAAAGATTCGATGCGCGCGAAGCATTTGCAGCCAACGACGACCTGCTGCGTCAACAGATCCAGCTGCAGACGCAGTCGAACCAAGAACACGATACAGAAGAAGAAATGTTTGCCAGGGCGGGTGCTGCAGCTGTTGCCCAGCTCCTGAATCAGCCTACCACACCTACATCGTCCAACGCAGTGGACGCAGAAGACTCGACCCGCCTCTCGCACGTCGACCCAGCCACAGGCGGCGCCTCGATGGTCGACGTCTCGCACAAGCCCACCACCTCGCGCTCCGCCACCGCCGTCGGGCGCGTCTACCTCCCCACGTCCGCCTCGCACCTGCTGCTCGCCACCGAATCGCAACACGGAATCTCCAACAAGGGCCCCGTGCTGCACACGGCGCAGCTAGCCGGCATCATGGCGGCCAAACGCACTGCGGACCTCATCCCGCTGTGCCACCCTCTGCCGCTGACGCACGTCGATGTGAAGCTCGACATTGTGCATGGAGAGGAGGAGAGCTGGATCGAGGTGGAGTGTACCGCGACGACGGCGGGGCAGACGGGCGTGGAGATGGAGGCACTCACGGGGTGTACGACTGCGTGCTTGACGGTGTGGGATATGGTCAAGGCGGTGGCGGGCAAGACGATGCGCATTGGCGATGTGATGGTGGTGCGGAAGCGGGGTGGCAAGAGCGGTGACTGGGTGAGACGCCAGTGAATGTCGTTCGCAATGTCAGGCTTCGAAATCTCTCTGCTGCAGTGTGTGTCGACGAAATATGCTTGAACGAACGATGCTAAAAGTACAATACAGCTGCGACGGAAACCCCTCTAGAGATCACTGGAACGCCTCGAAGCCACCGGCCTTCTTGATGGCCCTCTTGATCTCGCCCTGGGTCTTCTGCCAGAGATTCAACTTGCGGTCCCTCGCCATGGCCTCTGTGTCGTCGCCGTACTTGGCGACGAGATCCGCGAGCCACTGCGACTCCTGCGTGCTCGTGTGGCGCTGCACGGGTGCTGCCTTTGCCGCCATGCTCTCGAGCTCCGAAAGCACCTTGGTCTCGGCACCTCTAGACGCGGGCATGAACGTGTCTACGTGGTCGCTGTCTGCGATGCTCGCGGGCAGCGGTGCGCCCCAGGGCGTCTCTTCGGCGTCCGCAGATGCTTCGATGATGTCGATGATGTTGCCGGCGTCGTCGCGGATCACGCGCGCCATGCCCTTGCGCGGCGCCTCGCCCTCCACGGACGCCGATGCAGCAGCAGCGGTCGAGCTGCTAGTACGCTCGACTCCGCCCGTATCGGGACGCACATCGAGCGACGGAATGAGACCCAGCTTGGCGTAGTTCTGACGCAGGGTGAGCTTGGGATCGTACGACTCCTTGAGCACGTCGGCGCCGTGAACGGTGGGTGCGCGCGCGAGCTTCTTCTTCATCTGCTTCTTGGCGTTGATCGACGGCTTCATGGTAGAGCCCGAGCGGGCCTTTCTTCTCTGTCGTGGGTTCGCCATTGTGGGTCGAGCGATTTGAGGATGGTGTTGCGGTGGCTGACGGTTGGAAGGGGCGAAAGGGTCTTTGAGGGGAAAGAAGCAAAATTTCAAAGTTGCACAGAAGCAGCGAAAAATTCAAAGCGTCGGAAGTCGGGCTGCTTTTCCTCTGGCCCGATTGCGAGGTGTGACCCCGATCCACTCAACAACATGTGGAGCTTTGGACGAGAAGCTTTGTTTTAGCCATGCTCTCTCGCTCTCGCCTTTCGACCACAAACTCAACCTGCCACCTCACACCTTCACTACCATCATCATTCACCGTCACCTTTCATCTGTCTGACCTACAGCGAGCGCGCTCGATCTGCGTCCACCATGTTCTCAGTCGTCCTTCCGGGTCGACTCCCCCTCACAAACCCACAGCAAGTCGACGAAACACATTGCGTCTTCGCGCTGGAACAAGCCTCGACCATCTCGCACGTGGTCGTGTTCATGACCGGCGTCCAGCCTTTCCCACCAGGATACTCTGCTACCGTCCACCTTCTCTGGCCTTCCGCCTCCGGAGCCGCAACGGGAGAGTGGAAGCTGCTCGGGTGCTTGCGAAACACCAAGCCGAGCGCGATCTTCAAAGTGACCAAGCCGGCGACTGTGCCGGAGACGGCGACGCTCGGGATCAGCATCGAGCCTGACCAGCTTGTGGACCAGCAGCTCGCTTCTCTTTCATCCGCAAGTGCAGGCGCGAACCAGTTCGCGCTGACGACGTCACCCGCACCAACAGCACAGGGCGGCGACGCTGCAGCGTTGACCATCGCGCCCAAGATCGCCAAAAACGCCTTCTCGTACCTCAGCTCGTTTGCGCCCGACTCGGCACCACAGACCGCACCGCTGCTGCAAAAGTGGCTCGAACAGCTCGAGCGCAAACTCCGAGCCCAAGGCCCCGGCTTCCTCGACAAGCAAGAGTAACTTGGTTCTAATTGCAAATCTCAGTCAATCCATCCCGTGAACCCGCGCGCGCTCGCGGCGCCGCACCACCTCCCACTCGACGCGGAAGAACACCCACACCCAGCGGCGCACGATCTCGAGCAGCTCCATGCTGAACATGCCGCCCTGCCACTCGACGAGATGGTGCAGGTGCGACGAGAGCTTGAGCGACCAGAAGAAGCGCAGCAGCAGATCGAGCAGGATGGCCAGCTGGTACATCCACGTGGGGAACAGGAGTGCCGGGGCGGGGCGCAGCATGCGCTCCATGGTCGAGAGTGTTCGGCGGTGTGAGGTGCTGCTCGAGGCGCCGCCAGAGGGGTTGGTTGCGGGCGGTACTGCGAGCGATGTTTGTGGGGCGGCTTTTTCGTCTGGGCGGAACTGGGACATGGGCAGGGCTTCTGCTTCCTCGCTAAGCGGAAGGGGCATGTACGACATGCCGCGCCGGTGGAGGTGCACGGCGTTCTGCGCGACCTGCGCCACGGAGCCCATGTTGGCCGGCAGCAGCAGCGACAGCCCCCAGTCGTTGGTCACGTCCCACCAGAAGCTGAAGATCGAGTTGACGCACACGGCGAGCAGCCACAGCGTGTAGCGCGTCACCCACGCGTGGTGGGCGTCCGGATGCTTGTCCGCCTCGTACCACGCACTGAGCCAGATCACCGGGAACGCAGACGCGTACTTGGCGGCGTTCCACAGCGGCCTTTTGCTTTTCGTGCCGTCGACGGGTTGAGAGACGCAGTACTCGGACAGGCACTGTCGGAAGCGGATCGCGTACGGGAGGGAGATGAGCAGCGGTACGGCGACGGAGCCCTTGCCGTTCCACCACGTGTGGTGCTCTTTGCGCGGGACGAGGAAGCAAGCGGTGAGCCAGACGTCGCCGAGGACCTTGGCGAACGAGGTGAGGATGTCGGCGAGCACGACGTCGCTGAACGTGATGTGCTGCGTGAGCGACGGCGAGAGGATGAGCAGCACCGAGCGGCCGAACGCCTTGCGCATCGGCTTGAAGAACAGGTTGCCCGGCCACACGAGCGCCAGGAACGCGCCCATGACTGCGAAGCCTTGCAATGCCTGTGCGTGGCGGCCCTTGGGATCGCCGACGAGGCTGTCGACGTAGAAGCGGTACGAGGCCCAGCCGAGCAGCGACCACGCCAGCTGGAACATGCCGAATGCGAACAGCGGCAACGACGCCAGTGACCCTGCGCCCGCTTCTGCCGCGCTCGACCGGTTGTTTGTGGTGGTGGGCAGGATCGCCGCGCCTCCATCGCCGCTCGACGACGACGACGACGACGACGACGCATTGCTGCTCCGATGCGACGCACTCGCCGGCGGTATCGACCGCCGCTTCTCCGCGCGATCTGCCCTGAACAGCGCAAACAGATCAATCCCCTTGAACTGCAGCACCTTGACGTTAACCGCAAACAGCAGCAGCCCGATCGACGCGAGCAGCAGCACGCGGTACGGCGGCGGGAAAAACGCAGAAAAGGACCACAGCCGCTCGTCGTAGACCGGATCGTTGCCGATCGGCGGCGCGGAGCTGGCCGGATCACTCATTGTCGTCGTGAGTGTGGTGGTGATGGATGCAGAAGCAGATGCATGGGGGCGGTTTGGAGGGTGAAGAGGTGGTGACGTGACGAGAAGGTGTGGGAAGCGCGAGTGCAAGTGTTGGTCTCTCTGCGCCAACTCACCCGCATCGGGTTTCGAGGGAATTTTGGGCTCGCATGGCCGAGGCGCGCGAAGTCGTGTGATTTTTCGCAGCTGCAAAACGGCTCTGCAAATCTAACAAGGTTGGCGGCTTCATTTCGCTGTGCCTGACAGACGCTCAACTCGAATCAGTCTGCGTCGTCCGTCATTCGTGCCAGTTGCGAGGGATCCAAAGAATGCAATGAAAAAGGAGTGGCAGGAGAAAGGACAGACGAAAGACAGACGAGCGGGTCCATGAATAAAGAGCAGATGCGATGTAGATCCTCTAAAGCACGAGGGCGAACAGAGCAGCAGACGAAGCGAGCAGGGCCGACACCACCGAAGCGGGCGAGACGAGCTTCGACGCGGCCGAGGAAGGCTTGGACGACGACGTGGCCTGAGCCGCCGATCCACTGGACGCACCGGTGCTGGACGCAGCACTGCTCCTGCTCGCAGTCGACGAAGTGGCCGCGGCCGACGACGAGCCCGCAGCAGACGCGGCAAAGTTGGTGCCCTGCGCAAACAGGAACTGCTGGCTGGTGGGGTCGCTAAAGATCAGGTAGTCCTCGTGCGCCACGTTCGCGACGTAGTTGAACTGGTGGCTCGACGGCACGTTGCCGCCGTTGGCCGACTGGAGCGCGCGCTGGAAGTTCTGGCCGCGCGTCAGGTGCGACGTGCCCTGGTACTGCGCCTCGCAGTGGCTGTCGCCGCCCTCGTTGTCGTCGAGTCCGAGCGCGTACATGACGTTGCGGCCGTAGTAGCGCGATGCGATGCTGCCCGCGCTGCCCTGGCCGCTGCCGTACGGCGGCAGGCTCTGCAGGCCGTACGACCACTGGTCGGCGGTGCTGGCGCAGTTCCCGCCCGGGTTCTGCACGGGGCGGTCCGAGGTGGGCCACACGTACGCGCCCGGGTTGCCGACAAAGTACGAGATCTGCGCGTCCTGCGCCGCGTTGGGCTTGCGCAGCATGGCGTAGTGCTGCGTAAACGAGCCGCCGAGCGAGTGGCCGGCAATGACGACGTGCTGCACGTTCGGGTAGGTCGACTTGTCGAAGAACTTGTTGACCAGGTCGTCGAGCGCCTCGAACGACGAGATGGACGCGCCGTTGGGACCGGCCGAGTTGACGCCCGTCGCCCAGCTGCCGCCGTTGAACACGAGGTCGGTCGACTGCGCCGCACCGGCACTCGCATCGACGGTGGCAAACCACGTGGGCGCCGCAATCAGGATCTCATCCCGGTTGATTCCCAGCGACGAGTTGACCGACGCACACAGCAGCGAGTTGCGCACCAGGTTGGCATACTTCCAGTAGTCGCGCGGCAGCCCGGGCTGCGTGATGATCACGCGCTTGATCTGCGCCGCCGTCTTGCCGCGCTCGATGATGTACGGCTGCACGACGTTGCTGCCCACGCTCAGGTCGCGCATCGTGTCGAAGCCGAGCACCTGCGGCATCTGCGTCCAGCCGGTGCTGTACGACCCGCCCACAGCTGCACCGCCGATGAAGATGGTAGGGCAGCCGGCACGCTGCGAGTTGTCGTCGTGGCCGCCGTCGTTGTCGATGACGACCGTCTGTCCGCCCGCGTCGCCGGATCGCGCGCCAGGGGGCGTGTCGCCGTTCTGGTAGTCGGACTGCATGATGGAGCCCGAGCTCTGGCGGTTGTGCAGTCGTGACGAGGAATGGCCAGCGACGGCGGTGCCTGCCAGCGCGAGCGCCGCCACCGTGTGAATAGCCGCGAGCTTGACCATTTTCGGTGTTGTTCTGCAGGGAGGAGGGTGTGATGGAAGAGGGAGGTGAGGATGGTGGTGGGGACAGCACAAGCCGGAGCGAGCAGATCGGAGGGAGATGAGGAGAGGCGAGGGACAGGGGAGCGGTCGTCAGAGGAAGGCAGCAGCGGGCCGAGCGAACCCTCCGCGACAGCTCGAGGGAACGGCCTCGTGGACCCGCGCGCCGTGGCAAGGGGAAGCGAGCGATGTATGCAGCAGCCCTGGCCCCAGAAGGACGAGGGGCGAGGGCGATCCTCCGTCTCAAGAAACGCCGGCTCGCTTACTCCCTCGAGAAATGCACGATGCTGCACAACACGCTTGCACGACCCAATGCACTCCGGCGTGTCTGCTGCGACCAGTCACCAGCCGTCCGCTCAAGAAAGCAATGCCAAGGTCGGCCATCCTCGCGTATACACGTCCTTGGCTGTTTCCCCTCCGAGCTCAGCAGTCTCCGCGGTAAGGTGAATGTACGAGAGGATGCTTGCTTTTTCGCTTGCGGGCAGAAGTCGCTGGCAACCGGTTCGACCTGCCGAAATGAATAAACACTCGGCGAGCCAGAAACCAACACTCAGCTTGCAAACGCGCGATCCGCTCTCAATCCTCTTTTCAGGGGCGATTCCGAATTTCGTTCTTTCAGCGAAACTTTTGGTGCCAAAGTGCCGTTTCCTTGCGGACGGAGCTGGAAAAGAAAAAAACAAAGCTCTTCTCGCTGCTCGCCAGCGACGAGGTGGCGGTGTCGATGCAGTATCGGCGATTGTCGCTGTCGAATGCGAAGGATCGGGGTCGATTGATGTATACAGAAAGGCGGTTCTATTAGTGCGGTACAAGTACAAGGATGCTGATGGTTTGGATCTAGTTGGTCGCTTTGCGGTCAGCCCAGAAGGCTTTCCCGAACGTAGCCGCGACGACCATGGGGAAGATGATGGTGGCATCGCAGTACACCTTGACGTTCTTGCCGCCGTTGGCTGCCGACTTGATCTTGCCCCAGCTCACGGCTTCGTCCGGCCTTGCTCCCGAGTCGGAACCGTCAAACTCCTGGCCCGTGTTGATGTAGACGCTGTAGTCGGCGCCGTTTCGGAAAAGCATGGCGTTGGCGATTTGGTGCTTGCACACGCCTCCGCCCAAGATGATCATGCCCGCCTTGGGCGCTTTCACCGAGAGGTCGTTCAGCCGGCGAATGTCTTTGACCAGGTCGATGGTCAAGCCTGGATTCTTGTACGAGTGGAAGTAGATCATGTCGCCCAGACTGCCGTCGGTGAGTGCGGGGCAAAACACGGGGATGTCGTTCTTGGCGGCCCAGTAGAGGATGCTGCTTTCGTCGTTGATCTCCTTGCCCAGACGCTCGATGACGCGGCTGGGCGACCATGCGTTGGCGACGTCGTCTCCTTGCTCTGCACGCATGGCATCGAGGATGGGCATGACCCAGTCTTCGAACTTGCAGTAGTTGTCGTTGGGCACCAGCAGGTTGCCGATACGGTTGAGGCCCTGTTTGCGCAGCGTAGCACCATCCAGAGCAAAGTCGCCCAGATACGTGGGCCCGAGACACTTGATCAGATCCTCTTCAATGCCGCCTGCCGTAGTCACCAGTGCCGACACCATCTTGTTCTTGACGAGAAACTTGATCACTTCTCTCAAGCCCGACGAGACAAGGTTCGAGGTGAAGCCGAGAAAGATGCGACACTGTGTGTTTTGCGCATCTGCCAAGCTCGGCTTGTCCGGGTCCGTCGAGGCAAGGTAGGCAGCATCGTTGGAGAGACGCCACCGACGCATCTCGTCGACGATCTCGATCGCTTTCGAGACGCCGCTCGCCTGGAATCCTACTTTGGACATGCTTTCCAGCAGTGCGAGCAGGTCGTTGGGGTCTTGGTGCTCAAAGTCGGGTCCGACCACTTGCGGCGTGTCGGAAGGAAGCGGCTGGGACTGGACGAACACGGCGGCCTGCGCCGAGGCCACCGATGCGTTGGCACCGTTTGCCGACATGTTTGAGAGGCGCGAGCAAGAGGTGGTGGAGTGACAAAAACTTTGAGAAGAAGCCGTCAATCGCACGACCCTGACTCTCGGCTAAATCCTCAAAAATTTCAGGCGGCGGGAGTCAAAAAAACGTTGCGTGTTAGATCCGGGGTGTGATTGCTTGCAAAAAAAAAAAAAAAAATCCATCCGCTCGAGCGGTGCGTTGCTCGCGTGTTGGAGGCAATTTTGCATGCATCGACCGAGTGCGAGAACCAGAGTGACCTGATGCGCAAGTCGCTTTGGGCAATCAAAATCGTCACGCTGCTAACTGCTCTATCTATGCAGCTCGTTCTGTCATCACCGTCCTTTCCTTGATACCATCACCATCCCATCCCGCAGTCACCACGCATCGACCACGAAATCGGTATTCGCAGCCACCAACTCGTTTTCAGCCTCGCTTTCAGACGCAAACATGCCGCCCTCCTCGAGCTGAGCATCGTCGTCGCATACTCGACGCCGCCCTTGTCTTGCTGCATCATCCTTATCTTCTCAGCGATCTCGACGTCATGTCGTTTGTCAAATCCCTCGCCGTCAACTTTGGCCGCGTAGCAACCTTCATTCAGGTGCTCTTCTACCTTCCGCTTGCTCTCGACATTGCGGGACAGGATGCTTTCCTCGCGCTTTCCGCCTCTCTTGCCTCTTACTACCTCTTTCTCTCAACAGTGCGACTCTTGACAAGAGGCACGCGCCTCGCTTGGATTGGACAGACACTCGCCGTGTTCCAGTTCATCGTCATCCCAGCCTGCCTCTTGGTCTGCTTCAACGTCTACTCGCCGCCCTCTGCCACCATCTTCCCACCGCGCAGACCAGACAGCCTCGACAGGACCGCTACCGAGGCCATCACCACCTTGTTCTCCCGCAGACCTGGCTCCGCCTCGCTAGACTCGCTCGATCCCGACGACCTGCAATCGCTCACCGGATTCGACGCGCTCGACCGATCCATATCCACCTCGGTCGCCGTCTTCTTTTGGCTCGCTCGCCGTGTCCCACGCTGGTGGCATACGCTTCTCCGCATCTCGAGCCCCTTCTTCAGTCTGCTCGAGGGTGTCGCCTCTCTGCTCGTCATCCAATCCTTGGCATCCACTTCGCGATGGATCATTGCTTCCTCCCTCGCAACCCCTTCGCCTCGCTACCAGCGAGCTTCCTCGCCCGCAACCCCCTCGGCAAGGGGTGCCGCTTGGATGTCCAACACTTTCATCATGCGCTCGCTCGCATCCATCGGCTTTGGCGCCAGCGAGGTGTGGCAGATCTTCTTCCTCCTCGTCTCGGCCACCATCTACGTCACCGCCGCCTTTGCACTCTACGTCTCGTTTGACGGCGCAACAAAGGATCGTCCTGGCACCGCAGCCGCCATCGCCACCTCCGTCACCTCCACCCTCTGGCTCACAGCGATCGCTTTCGCCATCCGCAAGGGCAACGTCATCGAGACGAGTCTCATGTTCGCCTACGTCGTGTTCAACATTTACCAGCTTGGACCCAGTCTTTCGTTCACGCCCGATCCCATCTCGCTCATCCGCAGCTTCAAGGCCAACACGCACGGTCGAGCATTTGTCGACAAGCTGCCGCGTTCGCTCCAAGCACCCTTGACCAGCAAGATTCTGCAAGCGGCAGGCGGCTTGATCGAGGTCATTGCGCATTGGCTGGGGCAGTCGGTCGACTTTATCCATGCTGCCGGTGCGGCTCTGCCCAAGTCGGTGATCGTCTCGCTGATCTATCGACTCATGGTGCTGTATGCCGCCAGCCGCATCTTGCCCATGCTCAAAGGCAGCGTTGCACCGCATCGCCGCGACGCAGATGCGGGCATCAACAGAACCGCCAGCTGGGGTCGCACCCGTACCAGCGTGGGCGAGGAAAGCGAATGGAGCTCTTCCGGCACCGGATCGTCCGTGTCCTCCTTTGTCGGCACCGAAGTCGAGGAACTCGAAGAAGAGGTTTGGGACGACGACGAGGGTCGATGGATCTTGCAACGCAGAAGGCTCAGGAGACGCAGAAGGAGAAGGACGCCATTCGACGGCGAGTTGGAGTCGGGCAGCAGCACCAACAGCGAGACGAGTCGAGGCGATGACGACGAGGTCGAAGAGTATTCCGAAGACGACAGCGGCGTAGCGTACAACGACGACGGCACAAAGTCGCTCGCCGACGAGTTGAAGGAGCCCATGAGTTTGGCAGATAAGCTCAAATCTCCACCGCCGCCGCCGTCGACGGCGACGACGGCTGCGGCTGCGTTGAGGGGCAAAGCCGGTGCTGCGAGGCAACACAAGCGGGCGAGAAAGGGCAAACTCGGCGGTCGTCGTGGATCGCCTATCCGCGTCGGGCCCACTTCGCCCAAGCAGCCACCCAAGTCGCTATCCAACGGCGACGCCTCCACCGACCGCAGCAGCACCACTCCATCCGCTGCTCCCGACCCAACATCACCCTCCTCCGCGACCCGCAAGCGACCCAACATCTCCCGCCCTCCCTCCGAAGCAAGGCGGCACAAACGGCCCCGCCGCCCCACGCCGCCCTCGTCGCCTCCCTCTCCCGCCACACCGTCCACACAGGCCGAAGCATTCACGTCGTTCATCTCGATCCTCGTCAGCTACTCGCGCCTCATCCTCATCGCCGTCTACAGCCACCTGCTGCTGCTCGACCAGAAGAACCAGATCTACTGGCGCTTCTTGACTGTAGGGCTCACGCTCGTGCTGTGGGGGCTCGAGATTGTGATTTCGAAAGAGGACGATGCGGGCGTTGGCGGCGTGGGCGAGCTGGGCGCTGCGGCGGGAAGGGCGTGATTGGTGTAGGATCATGTGATACCCCCTGTTGTACAGCACACAGAGTTAAGCAAAAGCTTGCACAGCACGCACGCAGTGATGGCAGAACATCTGGGCTGAATGGAGAGACAGAGTGAGAGCATTGATTTCGGTGCATGAATTCGGCAGGCTGTGGGGGGAGGCAGGCTGTGGGTCTGTTCAGAAGGACCAAGGGCTAGCAGCTCTCGACCAAGGCGGCAGGCAGACTGAGTCGTCCACAGCACGTCGGGGAGGTTGATGGGCTCAAAGCCGCACTTCTGATCCGTAGTGATCAGAGTCCAAGCGTAGAGCTTCGAAGCGTGCGTGGGGTCCCAGACGGCGACGTGGTAGCAGTCCTTGATCACTGGGCCGGGAACCTTGTCGTTGGGGTCTGTTCGCACCGAGCTGATGTTGACCCAGTGCTTGTTGGTCGCGAGGCCGATGTGCATTTCCTCTGCTTTAGGATCCGCAACGGCCAGGGCGAAAGCTGTGCATCGGCAGTCGAGAGCAAACTGTTTGGCGTGGTCAGTTGCGCGTTCGACGCGACAGGCTTACAGTCACGTCCAGTGCGACGGTCGACTTACCGACGCTGCTGGCCGAGCGAGGGCCCAGATGCCCCTCAAAGTCGGTGTTGGTGACCATGGACAGAAACTTGGGGTGCGCGGTCAGGCAGGCGTGGAGCGTGTTGTGAACTTTAGAGCCCCCCTTGGCGCAGTACTCGGCCCAGCTGTTTCCGGGCGAGTCGGCGAGCTAGCCAGCCGAAATGGCGCTGGTGAAAAGCGTGGCCACAAGACCAACGAGACCGCCGTACTTCTTCATTGTGGTTACGTCGAAGAAAGTCAAAGCTGTGTGAATGCTGGACGAAGAGCGATGCGATGAGGACAACGGGCGTATTTACTGTATGTCCGAGGCTCTGATGCGAGTTCAGCCAAGGCAATGAAATGGGGTTGCCGAGAGATCCTTTTACCAAGTCGAGAAGACGGCGATGCTCTTTGCCCGGGCAACATTCGAGGTACCGACAACACTATATTTCCCCCACGCTCAAAGTATCAACGCACATGCACAGCAACAGCATCGCGACGTGAGGCGGCCCACCTACGCTTACAGTACGAGACCACAGCAGTCTATCCACCAACGACGTGCAAGCGGGAGTTGCGAAACAATCCGATCCGATCCGGGGCACGCACACCCTAACTCGGTGCGGGACAACGGTGCAGACTGTGCTCCAACTTACTCCCACAGGTACGTCGGCAGCGCGATCGCCTCGGCGCCGCATCGCTGGTCCTCGCCCTTTAGCCGAAACCCTGAAAGCTTGCCGCCTTTCTTGCTGTATGTGTAGACGAGCAAGTGGAAACAGAACTCGCCCTTCTTCGTGGACTCGCCAGTGCTGATGAGGAGCGCGTACTTGTCTGTCCACAGCTCCGCCTGGCTCTGCGGCGCAAACGTCACCGCAAACGCTGTTCGTGCACCGAGAAGACTCGTGTCAGCTCGCGTCCATCTGGCGACGAAGCATCGGTCAGACTTACACGCTTTATCGGCCGTGTGCGGGCCGAGGTAGCCCTGGAAATCCGTCTGGATCAGCTTGAACAGCAACCGTGGATGCGCGGTAAAGCACGCATGGCCGTCTCGAACCTTTGCCCCGCCAGGCGTGCAGTAGTCTTTCCAACTCGGTCCAGACGAGCTGTCCAGCCAGTGACCCGTGACAGTTGGAGCGAAGAGTGCAAGAGCCACAGCGGCAGCCGACTTTGTGATCTTCATGTTGTTCGAGGACGCGCAGATGAGGTTGGAAGGGAAAGGGTGGAGATCGGTGGGATGGGAAGCGTATTTGTATGCGAGGTCCCGTCGAGTAGCCGCATCCAAGATGGTGGGTCGAAATGAAACATGCGGTCCCGCCGCGACAGGTTCATCAAGTCGACGCGGTGGTGGGACGTGGTGGTTTCAAACGCATCCTCCCCACCTTGGAGCTTCAAGCCTCATAGCATCTTGGAGCGGTTCAAACACGATCATCTTGCAGTACAAAGTCACACAGCTTCATCTGGGAATTTCGAGAAAGTGCAGCGTGAACGACGTGTGATGTGTGCTACTGTGTGTGACACATACTACGCGTGCCGACGCGCGAGGAAAGACGAGACATGAACGTCACACGCTCAGCACTTGACCAGGTGATACTTGCAATCCACCTCGTGCGACGCCTAGTCGTCCCACACAAAGCTGGGCAGAACCAAGGCTTCGGCACCACACTTCTGGTCCGTGTGAACCGCAAAGCTGTTGACCAGTCGGTCGCCGTCGTACACCGCTCTCCAGATCGCCAGGTGCGAACAGTCGACGCGCACCTTGCCCGCATCGTCCGTGACCGACCGCAACATGAACCAATACTTGTCCGTGTCAAAGCCGGTACCGTTGTCAGGCCCGTGGTAGAGCGCTGCGAAGCCGGTCAAGTCCGGAGCCAGGTGTGCCCGAAAGTCGTGGTACTTGGTGATGTTCTTGAAGAACTTCGGTTCGAACTGGATGCATGCGTGATACGTGTTGAGCTTCGAGCCGCCAGGCTTGCAGTAATCGGACCAGCTGTCGCCGGGAGTGGCCGGCAGCCATGTGCCAGACGTACTGCTGGTCGACAAGACACCGACAGTCGAGCACAGGGCAAAAGCCGCGACAAGGAGGGTGTTGTTGATCTTCATGGTGGTTGGCGAATTCAAGAGATGGTGCGAATGGAAGACCAAGTCAGAAAATGCGAAAAGTCAGACGAGCTGGCGGAGGCGAAAGGTTGAGAGAGTTGCGCGGGTAGCAGGCCGTCAAGGCCTTATGTACTCGACGGGAATCGTGTGCGCGTGGGACGGAATGAAACTGCACT
>LT795054.1:162798-194371 GCA_900162835.1 Sporisorium reilianum f. sp. reilianum | reverse complement strand
GAAAGAGGGTCCGAGACTGACAGCACAGTTGCCAACAAAAATTCATCGCGCAACAAAAAAAAAGGAAAAAAAAAAAAGAAGTTGCTTTTCCCAACCACATTCAGGGTTAAACCATCTTCAGGAGGTTGACAATCGTCGTTCTGGTCCCACCTCCTTCTCTTGACACAGTATGCCGTTGCCTCCTCAGGCCCAGGCTTCTTCATCGTCAACGTCGTCGGTGCAGCAGCCCCCGGATGATCCACTGCCAGCCCACGCTGCGAGTCAAGACAGCCCGTTTGACGCCCAGAGCCCAACGGCATCTCTGCATGCAACGCTCCAACTCAGTCAAGACTCTGTGGCACGATCCCAAGAATCTCAGCCTCGCCTACAATCTATACGACGCTCTTCTCTGAAGCACAAGCATTCCGACCTCTTTACCTCCGATGCCGCCGAGGCGGCTTCCTCGCATGCGAGCCCAACTCGTCCAGCCCCAAACAACGATGCTCTCAACGCTGGTTCTCCTGACGGCGTGCTCAACCGCAAACGCAGCATGCTTACTGCTGCCTCCCTAAATGGCTCGCCGGTTCGGCAGCGCGCGGGCAAGGGAAAGGCTGCCATGCTGAGCGCCTCTCAGCCCCAAGGTGACTCGCATACAGCAGCTGCAGAGGCAGACCGTACGCCGCCCAACTTGCGGCCTCCCTCCTTCGCCGAGTCTCAGTTCGCTACCATCATTCGTCGTCAGAGAAAGAGAAGGATCGTCTCGCCTACCACCAACCAACAACCAGGTGCCATCTCGTCCAGTCTCGATATAGAAGCATCTACACCCACCGAGCCGCCCAACGAGCCTGCACATGCTTCCGGCGCTGACGATGCGCACGCCTCCGATGCCGGCTGGACCAACGCTCTTCGCCGTGGTGAGCTCAAAGCCACACTGGACCGTCATGGTGAGGCGCCCACCACGACGCTCGCCTCGGATCGCCAAGATCCGCTCATGGCCATCCATCGAGCCTGGGAGTTTGCCGGTTGGGGGTCCATCTCGCTCCTCGAGCTGCCTCCATCCGACGCGAACGCCGACAATCTCACCACCACCGAGCCAAAGCCTCTTCAGCTCGGCCAATGCAGAGCTTCGGCCATTGCAGGTAACGCTGTGACAGGCTCCGTGTTTTATGCGCTCCCCGCCGTCGTTGCTGTGTCGTCGGTGCTCTCTCCCATTTCCATCCTCATCGCCTGTCTGCTGCTCTACCCCTTCCGACCCATCATCTGCGAGCTAGCTTCTGCTCTCAGCGCAAGCAACGCCGGTAACTATCACTACTTGGTCAACATCTCCACCAAGCTTGTCGCCGTCCTGGCAGCAGCCATCACGCTCTTGGATGCTGTCGCCACGGGAGCCGTCAGCGCCGGCACCGCGAGTGCTTACATCGCTGGCGAGACGCTGACAAGCCACAATCACATCGATGGCCGCCTCATTTCGGTGCTGCTGCTCGTAGGACTGGCCGCGCTGTGCTTGATGGGTATGCGCGACTCGAGCAGCGTGGCTCTGGCCATGTTTCTGCTCCATGTGCTCACCATGGTCATGCTCATCATCGCCGGAGTGGTCGCCTGGATCCGCTCGGGCAACTCGCTTCTGCACGACAACTGGATCGCTGGCATGGCCTCGATCCGTGCGCCGTCGACGGGCAAGGGCATCGCGCGAGCCATCTTTGACGGTGTCTGCGTCGCCTTTGTCGGCTTGACCGGATTCGAGTGCAGCCCTTCGTACATCAACCAGGTCAAGCCAGGCGAGTTCCCCAAAGCACTTCGCAATCTGCACATGATCGTGCTGCTGACCGAAGCACCGCTCATGCTGCTCGTGCTCGCGCTGGTGCCCATGGATGCCATCCTGGGTGGTTCCAACGTGCTCGCCATGCTCGCAGACGTGGCGGGCAGAGGTGCCTTTCTCAAGCTCTTCGTCGTGGTTGACGCCTGCTTGGTGCTCTGCGGTGGCATCATCACTGGCATCATCGCCTTTTGCGGGCTTGTGGATACGCTGTGCGACGACAGAGTGGTGCCGCGAGCGCTGCAGCGCCGTCTTGCCAAGACGGGCGCCACGTATCCCTCCATTGCGCTTTTTCTTGCGCTGACGTTGGTCATGAGCGCCACGTGCGGCTTTAGCCTGACGACGCTGTCGTCCGTGTTCAGCGTGTCGTTCCTGTGCGTCATGACGCTGTTTGGCGTCTCGCTCGTGCTGCTCAAGTATGCGAGACCATCGCTGCCGCGAGCACCCGTCACCAGTCTCGGCACGGTGTTGCTGGGCATCGGCATCGGTATCACTGCCATGGCGGGTAATTTTGCTCTTTCGCCCGTCATCATCGTGCAGACGCTCGTCTACTTTGTCGCCATGGCGGCGGTGCTTGTAGCCCTAGCACGCAGAGTGGATCTCGCACGCATCCTTGTGTGGCTGGTTGAGCAACAGCGTTCTTCGTCGCTCGGACGGCTTCCCGTCAAGTTGGAAAAGCAGCTGATCGGCTGGATTCGCAGCGAGCGCAAGCACCCGGTCATCTACTTTGCCAAGACGGACGACATTTCGGTGCTGGCCAATGCGCTGCACTACATCCAGCAGAACGAGCCCACGTCGCAGTGCAAGCTGGTGCACTGCTACAAATCGATCGACGCCATCCCGGAACAGCTCGACGAGACCTTCCAGCTGGTGGACGAGATCTTCCCCACTGTCACCGTAGATCTCGTCTTTGTCGAAGCGCCTTTCACACCGCAGGTCGTCAGTGCCGTCACGCAGCGTCTTGGCGTCCCCGTCTCTCGATCGTTCATCTCGTGTCCAAGTGGCCGTGGTGCGCTGGTTGGCTCGCAGCATGCGCTTAGCGACTATGGCGGACTCCGCATCATTCTTCCTTAGATTGCGAAGAGCTTGTCTCGCTCCATCACTTTTACTTCTTTATACCCGATCGTCAATACTGGCCGTCATCATTGCATCACAATCCAAACTTGCGCTTCCTACCGTGCTGCTAGTCTCGCTGATTGCGTGAGAAGGATTGAAGCAAAGCGAAATGCAGCTTGCAAGGGTCGTTTCGGTGCGTGCCAACGTGTGTCGATGCAGAGTGACAGCACAATCCCAGTGAGTTGCACTGCATGCAGAGCGCGTGATTCTTCTGCAGCAGCCGAGAGAGAGAGAGAGCGAAGGGGCGGAAGAGCAGCCAAAAAGTGCAAAAAAAGAGGCTCGAGCGGCTATCAAAAATCACAGCAGCAGAGCACGAGAAAGAAAGGCAGAAAATCAAAGTCAGCTCGCTGGTCAAAAGTGGCATTTGGACACTGCATTTCGCCTTGAAAAAGTGTTGCTTTCCACCTCTTCTCCATCATCATCCCCTTTCCGCAGCATCGCCATTGCATCGTCTGCAAAGCATCTGCGTACTGCAAGCAGCGCCGATTCTTTCAGCGCAAGATTGCCATCGCAGCGTGATACCACGTCTAGCTGGGTCACCGACTCTTCAAACCGGGTCAAAGGCCACGACGGTACCGTTTGCTCCGCACTGCATGCCTCAGCAACCATCCCACCGCACCTCTGCCAGCTTGATCATCTTCCTATCATCGGTATAGCGACAAGATGAGGCGAGATTCCGTCTCCCGCACCGCCCGATCGGCCAAGGTCGGCGTTTGCGAACTCCTCTCGAGGCTGGTGCCACTTCCCGACCAGTCCGCACCATCGACGTATCTCGTCACCCCAGAGATCAGCGCCACCCTTCACAAGAACCTCTTCCGCCATCTCCTCGAAAGCGTCCCAACCCCCGCCGTGCTCCTACCATGCGATCCCGGCACCAGCATCCCCGAGGCACTCGCCCTGCTCGCCAACTACGGCTGGAACTTGTCGCGCGCACAGATCGAAGAGACACGCCAGAATGCGCTCGCTCGCAAAAAGGGCAAGCAGGCACAGCGCGCACAGTCGCCGTGGTCCACCTCGAGCGCCTACGACGATGTCGAAGATCCTGACCTTCTCGGTCCAGAGTACTCGGAAGCCCGCAGAGGCATGCCCTGCGGCCACCTCTTCCAGAAGGGCGAAGCTGTCTATCGATGTCGCGACTGCGGGCTCGACGACACGTGCGTTCAGTGCGCTCCCTGCTTTCAAGCCTCGATCCATGCACAGGAGGACCACGATGTCGTCTTTAGCGTCTCCTCGTCCAGCGGCGGCTGCTGCGACTGCGGCGACTCGGAAGCGTGGACCCAGGACGTCTGCTGTCGATACCATTCTGAAGCCTCCTCCAGCACAAACGCCGCCGCCACCGACATGGAGCTCGAAGCCGAGTCGCACGAGCGTGAACAAGCCGCCTCGTCTGCCGCACTGGCAAGCGCATCCGAAGACGCCGACGGTCTCGAGCAGATCGACGACGCCTTGGCAGTGCTTCCTGGCCAGCTGCGCGAGCCTCTCCTCGATGTGGTCGCCGAGCTTGTCACGCTCATCGTCACCGTTTTTGACCATGCACCAGAGTTCGAGGCGATCCCCGCTCTGCACACGCCAGACGTGGTCTCCAACCTGCCCAGCCTCGAAGACGGCCTCGTCTCGCAACAGTCCAGCCGCACCCCTTCCAAACGCAAGAGCAGCACATTGGGTCCTCACGACAGCGACGAGGAGATGAGTGCAGTCGAGGTCGAGAATCTGGTCGGAGACAGCATCGACGAGGATGACGATTACGACGACGACATCAACGCAGACCGGAATGCCTGGGGCTCGCGCGCTCGTCGAGGAAGCCGCTCGAGTCCGGACAGCAAGTTCATTGCCGAAGGCAGCAGCTGGCGATCTGCACCTCATTCGCTGGAAGAACGATCCAATCTTGCTTCCGAGAACGTCATGGCGGCCAGCGAGATGCTCTCCGCCTCTGCATCGCGCAGAAAGTCGAGCTTGGACACCGCAAAGTCGCAAAGCCCTCCTGAGGCTACCAACGCAAACCGCCAATTTGCCGTGCTCTTGTGGAACGACGAAAAGCACAGCTTCAGCCAGGTCATCGACATTGTCACCGACGCCACCGGTCGCTCCGAACACGACGCCAAGGGCGTTGCAGAGCGCGTCGACCAGCACGGAAGGGAGATCGTCGAGGTCGGACCGGACCTGCGCCGTCTCTACCAGATTGCACGCGTCTTGCACTCCATCGATCTCGCCGTCACCATCCGACCCGCCTTTGACGTCTTTGCAGAGGAGGTGATCCAGCTCGTGCTCAACTTCCTCATGGACCTCTCCAACTGCAACCTCTATCTTCCCTCGTTGCCGGGCACCGACGCACGTCTGTCGTCGACAGTGCCGCTGAGCGCCTGGCTCGGTCAGCCGCTCAAGCCCGACGCGGCCGCTTTCAAGCACATTGTAGCACGCAGCTTGTTTGCACCCTTCCACCCGCTCAAGCCCATCGGGGCAGGCTCCATGAGCCCCGACTTTTTCGACCCGCGTCATCTCACCAACTACGAGGGCCTGCTCCTCATGGATTGCAAGCTCTGGAAGTCGGCCCGCATCGACATCAAGGCGCTCCTCATGTCGCTCATCGCACGCAGAGAGATCAAGAAGGAGATCTCGTTGCGCTTTGCCAAGATCTACCCAAAGCTCGTCGAGACCTTCATGCTCAAGGACCGCGAGCAAGAGTACTCCATCTGCCTGCTCACCGTGCAGCTCTTCAGTGTCCCCTCGATTGCCACCATGCTCGTCGACAAGGTGGGCTTCCTGTCCAAATTGCTCTTGCTGCTCCAGTCCATCTTTGCAGGCTCGCTCGTCAACGAACAGATGGACCTCGTCCTCCCGCCACCCACGCCTCCTCAGACTCAGGCCAACGTCCACCTCATGTTCCTGCGCCAATCTCGCAGCTACCACATCTTTTACGACATCCGCTACCTGCTCGCATCCGAAGGCGTGCAGAAGCTCATCGCCAACGGCGGCCACGGCCACACGGACTACTTTCTCAAATGTCTCTCCCTCTTCCAGGCGATCCATCCGTCGAAGCGTGCCGTCTCGGCCCACGTCGAATTCGAGAGCGAGATGTGGATCCCCGTCTTCCACATTAGCTCGCATCTCGGCAAAGCCGCCAAGATGTTTGGCGAGTCGTTCGCCCATGCTGCACCGGCACAGCTTGTGGAAGCCATCGTCGGAACCGTCCAAGCCATTTGCTGGAGCTGTGCAAAGCTGTCCAGCACCGACCCGGACACGCATCCCGAGACCTCCTTCCACGAAGTTACCTACAGCATCGGCGCCCATGCCGGCTCCAAGACGCTGCCTGTCATCTCGTTTGCTGTCGATTCGCAACCGGTCAGCTTCCACCATCCCATGCACTGGCTCCTCGCCGAGCTGATCCGGCAACTCCCCGTGGTTGGCCACGATGCCGTGCAGAGCTGGTCCGGCTCCGAACGTCTCGATGACTTGCTCCGTTCCCGCGTGGACGAGCAGAGCCTGCTCATCGCCTTCGACTATCCGCTGCGCGTCTGCGTCAAGCTGGCCCAGATCCGTTGCAACATGTGGGTGCGCAACGGGTTCGTGATTCGGTCGCAGGCGCACCACTACCGCGACAACTCGATGCGGGGCATCATGTACGACCAGGACCTGCTCCTCATCCAGGCCGGGCTTGCACTGCTCGACACGGATCGCTTCCTGCTGACCATGCTCGACCGCTTCCGCCTCGTCAAGTGGTTCAATCACACCAACACGCCCAGCGACAGACCCTACGACGCAACGCAGGGCGTCTTCCTGGCCGAAGAGTTCCTCTTCCTCATCAACACGTGCCTGTCCGAGATGTCGTCGGTGTGCGCGTGGCCCATCGAGGCACAGATCCGACGCGAGGTCATCCACTTCCTTGCTCTTGGCCAAGGCACCTTCACCGATGTCACCAAGAACATCCCCGAAAAGTTCACCGACCATGCCTCGTTCGAACGCATCCTGTCGCAGGTGTCCACCTTCCGTGCACCCGACGGCACGCATGACTTTGGCATCTTTGCGCTCAAGGACGAGTGCTACGCCGAGATCCAGCCCTTCTTCTATCACTACACTCGCAACCAGCGCGAGAAGGCCGAAGAAGTGCTCCGCGAGCGTCAGAAGAAACGTCTCGCCCAGAGCAGCGGGCGTGCCGTCTCGGCCATCAAGGACGAAGACCTCCCGCCGTTGGTTCCGAGCGCTTCGCTGCAACAGCTTCGCGGCACGCTGTTCGGCCGCTTGGCCGATGTTGTGTCGAACGACGTGCTCATCTCGCTGCTCTTCCAGGCTTTGGACAACACGCGGGTCCTGTTTGTATATGCACCGGACATGCTCGTCGATGCCGCGCTGCAGATCATCATGATCGGCTTGGTCGACGATGCTGACCGCTTCGCATCGAAAGCTGCCACGCTGCGTGTGGTCCAGCTCGAGGCCGTCGACAGCGAGGATGCGGAGCCAGCACAGCATGAAGCTCGCGAGACGACGCTCGTCGAGCTGCTGTGCAGCATCGAGCTTCTGGAAAAGTTCAAGCCGTTCAAGGCCAAGATCAGCTGGTGTCTCGAGAAGCTTGCGCTGCACTCTGAGACGGCGCGTGAGGCCGTCAAGGCGCATTTTACGGCCACAGGACGCGGTGCTGTCTCTGTCGGCGGCTCGGAATCGGCAGCGGGTGGCGCCTCGAAGCAAAAGAGCGCCGACGAGGCTCGAAGGGCTGCTGCGAAAGCGCGCCAAGCTGCGATCATGCAAAAGTTCTCGGCACAGCAAAAGAGTCTGCTTGACCAGCTCGGAGCCGACGACGACGACGACGAAGATGACGAAGGCGAGGTCGATGCAGCTACGTCGTCTGCCGGTGCCCAGGCAAAAGCACCCAAGAGGAGCTGGGGCAGCTGCATCCTGTGTCAAGAGAATCTGGGGCCCGACAAGGCGTTTGGCAGTCTTGCTCACATTCAGTCCAGCCGGATGATGCGCATGACTCCAAAGCAAGATGCGCCCAGCCTGCAGCAGGCGCTCGAAGCGCCACTCACCATGGACCGCAGCAGCAGCGATGGCAAGCGGATCCAGGGCACGCCGCCCATGGGTCGAGCTGGTCTGCCACAGCCCTCCAAAGCGAGGCAAGGACCTGCGTACGGCAGCTTCCCGCAGGAGGACCACCGGTTTGGATTCTACGCTTCCACGTGCGGCCATCTCATGCATCTGCACTGCTTCGAGACGTACTGCCGCAGTGTCGAGCAGCGTCACACGCAGCAGATTGCTCGCAACCATCCCGAGGACCTGCACCGCTCCGAGTTCATCTGCCCGCTGTGCAAGAGTCTCGGCAACGTGATTTTGCCCGTCGCTGATGTGGCTGCTTCGGCGGCGGACAGATCGGCTACAGCAGAAGCCGTGTTTGCGCCCTTTGATTCGGTGGTCTCGGACGAGACGCCGCTGCAGGACTGGATTCGCAAGATCAACATCGACATCTTGAAGCACTCGTCCAAGACGAATCTCGCCGACTACCAGGAGACCGACCACGGCAGCGGCGCTTTCCTGCCGTTCTTTGTCGACCATTCGCAGACCTCGCTGCAGATGCGTCTCGAGATGTCCAACATCGACCGCTCGACCGGCCAGATGATCGATCGACTCATCAACGTGCTCAAGCCCATGTCGCACTCGACCAAAGCGGCGAGGGAGAAGCTGCAGCAGCACACGATTCTGGCGCCGCAGAGTCGAAAGATGTACATTCCGGAAGAGCTGGTCGCATACACGATTGCGATGCTCGAGGCGGCACAGCGAGGCATGACGCCCTCGCCTTCGACGGACTGCGATATTCCCGTGGAGCAGCGGTCTGTGGCCGACGCGCTCAACGACTCTACGGTCGACCTGTTGCGGTCGTTGATCCACTGCCTGCGCGTGTCGACGCTGACGTTCCACGAGGGTTCCAAGGGTCCGGACATTATTCGTCGCGGCCTGCTCAAGCGACTGCTGCCACACTGGGGCGGCGACGATGCGGTTCGCTCGCCTCTGCTCCTGCGCGACCCCATGACGATTCTCGTCGAAGCCGCCGTCGTAGCACCCGAAGCGCTGACGCAGTGCACGGCGCTCATGTACTACGTCTGTCTGGTGCAGACGGTGTTCGGTCTGGCTCAGCCGTCGATCTGGCCGCAGGTGTACGGTCACATGGGCAATCTGTTTGGATCGTCGTCGGCGCCTCGACCGGGTGCTGGTCTGCGGGCGGGCAACATCAGCAAGCAAGACGTCGACGAGGCGAGATCGATCTTCCCCGACGTGCGCTGGACTGTCGCCAACATCATCGGTTTCGTCGGCTATGCTAGGGGCAACATCACGCTCGGCTTCGACAATCTGGACGACGACACGCTGGCCAAGATGATCTGCAGCTACACGTTGCCTTTCCTTCGACGAGCTGCGATTCTGCGTCGCGTGCTCGGCGTGAAGAGTGGCGGCGCCGCGACGACGGGTGCAACCGACATGGAAGTGGGAGACGCAGCGCCGGGCGAGTATCGACGACTGTTGGCGCAGCTGCACATCCCCGTGCCTTCGGTGGCTCTGCCGGTGCGTGCCGAGAAGCAGACGCCCATGGCGAGCCTGGTGGAGGGCTGGATCAAGCATGCGTACGTGCCGCTGGCGTCGCTGTTCCGGCCGTTGCCCATCCAGCCTACGCCGTTGGGCAATTCGCTTTTCCCGGCGTCCAACTCTGGTGTGCACGATCGGCCTTCGTCGGCGGCGGCGGCCGTTGCTGCTGGAGGCAGTGCCTCTGGCAGCGCGTCGTTGTCGAGCGGCAATCTGGGCCGCACCGCGGCTGGGTCGCAGTCGCTGACGTCGTCGTACCTGCAGGCGGCCGAATCGCACCCGACGCTGCTGCTCGAGCATCCGCACGTCTACGAGCTGGCGCGCGTGCCCGCGGACCTGGCGACGCTGCTGCAGGACACGCGGCGTCGCGCGTGCAAAAAGTGCGCGCACGTGCCGCCCGAGCCGGCGCTGTGCCTGCTGTGCGGCGACGTGGTGTGTCTGCAGTCGTTCTGCTGCCAGAGCGAGGACGACGGCGAGCGCGGCGAGTGCAACCAGCACATGGACGTATGCGGCGGCTCCGTCGGCGCGTACTTCAAGATCAAGAGCAACCTCGTGCTGCTGCTCTACCAGGGCAACGGCACGTTCCACTTCCTTTCGCCGTACCTCGACAGCCACGGCGAGATCGACGTCGGACTCCGAAAGGGCCGGCCGCAGAAGCTGCACCAGCAGCGCTACGACGAGCTGCGCAAGCACATCTGGTCGCACGGCGTGGCGAATATTGTGGCGCGCAAGATCGAGGCGGCGATGGACCAGGGCGGATGGCAGACGTTCTAGCGCGGGTGCGTTGATGGTGTTAATTTTTTTATGTGTTTACCAAGATGTTTGCGTGGAGTGTGTGCGTGAGAGTGTCATTGGGACGGAGTGAGCAGGTCGTCGAGCGTCGCGATGGCGCCTTGGACCGCGACGTGCTCCTGGTACGCGTGCTGGATGCACGCCTTTTCGGCGTACTCGACGTGCGGGCTTTCGAGCCGTTCCAGCGCGTCTTGCAGTCTATGTGTAATGTGGAGTGCGTCCAGGCGGGAAGACCAGAATGTGCGCAGAGTGCGCAGTGTCGTTTGTACTGTTTTGCTGGTCAGCTTCAGATCGGACGGCTTGAGGTCCAGCGACGAGGCGGGACGGTGGTGGAGCAGGAACGTGAGGAGGAAGAGCGGGATGCTGGTGCGGCCAGTGGCCGAGGCGAAGAGCGGGTGGATGTGGTCTCTGTCGACCAGGTCTTCGTCGACTGCGTCCGGGGCGCGGAAGAGCGGGCAGACTGCCGAGCTGATCCATTCGGGTGCGGCGGGTACGAGCTGGTCCAAGTGATGCAGTGCGTCGATGGCCCTACTTTCCACGCCTACCGCTTCCGGCACTCCATCCTCGTCAACAGCCCGCGGAAACCGTGCAGCAACGAGCACAAGCACACGCTCGAACGCAGCCGCAACCTTCGCCACGCGTTTAAACCGCGATGCAGGCTGCGACAGGAACGCCTGGAAAAACGCCTGTCGTTCCGAGGGGAAGCGGAGGTCGAGCGTACACCGCTCAAAGTCGGTCTCCGTGTCGAGACAGAATCCGTAGCGCGTGAGCAGCAGCGCGTTGCTGAGCGCGCCGTACGTGTTGTGCATTTCGTCGCCGGCGGAGAAGGCGGCGAGCGTGCGCATGTCGAGCGTGTCGTCCAGCTCGAGTTGGCTTTCTGTGTCGGTGGCGTCGGTTTGTGTCGAGTGGTTGGATGCGGTGCTGGTCGGTGTCGCTTGGTCGGCTGTGTCCTGCGTGTCGGTCTCGGCTGCGTCGTCTTCGTGGCCTTCCTCCTCGTCCTCCTGATCTCGCGTTCCGAAGCGACACTCGCCCTCTTCGTGCCCCGTCAAAAACGCCACGCCACAGATCTCGCACACGTCCTGATCCGACTCGAACTGCACCGTATGCACCTCTGCGTGATTGAACAAATCCGCCAACGGCACCAGCCCAACTCCATGGTACGTATCAATGATGAAGTCTCGTGACGACACATGGGTGTACGCTGTCAAGAACGCATATTCCAGCCCGTCCAGATGTTGTCGCTGTGTTTTGTCAAAGAGCTTGCTTCGCGCGAGGATGGGGATGCCGAAAGTGTAAAAGTAGTCGAGGGCCTTTTGCTTGCTCATGCCGTAGTCGTGGTCGTAGGGCCACGAGTCTGCGGCCGAGGTTGAGGTCAAGTGGTAGGCGAGCGAGGCGCGGTGGTCGATGCGGTCCGTTTCTGTGGCTGTGATCCAGCGCCACGGGGTGTCGTCTCGGGCTGTTCGCAGAAGTGGCAGTGGAACGGGTAGACGCGGGAGGATGGCGAGGAACGGTTCAAACCGCGACTGCTTGCCAAGACACCGCTCGTACAGCAGGCAGAGCGCGAGCTCGAGCCCGACCGTCTCGTGGGAGTCGCTCAGCCATTTTCCCCTGAGCACCGTCGACAGCGCCGACGTCTTGCGCGAGAGAATGGCGCTTTTGGGGATCGTAGCGACGACGCTGTCGTTGGCGATCGCGGTGCGCGCGTGGATCGCGATGCTCCATGAGAGTGCGTCGCCTGAATAGCGCAGGTCCAGTGCGGGATTGATGTGGATTCCTTGAGTCTGGCACCATGCGAGGAAGCGCTTGAGACGCGGGGGTTGCGAGGAGGCGGTGTTGGTGGAGGGTGCAGGCGAGCACGAGGTGGCGGATGTAGCGGGGCTGTCGTTGGTGGTGCTGCTGGAAGAGGAGGCGGTGGAGCTGCGGCCGCTGTAGCGCTGTGTCCTTGCGCGTTTCGGTGGCCGTGACGAGGAAGAGGAGCTGCTTGGTTGCGCCATTGTGATTGTGTGATGAGGATGTGATGTCCGTCCGTTGAGCGTTTGCTCAAAGTGACTTTTGGACAGAGAACGCGTTTGGTTTGTCAGGGTCCAACGCGAGCTCGAGAGAGTAGACCCTTGTTGCCTTTCGCCTCGTTCCAAGACATCGAAATCAAGCGTCCGTTGCCGCTCTGTGCCCGATCGATTTCTTGGAGGGTGACCCGACTCGTTCGGCAGTCGATGCCGAGCTCCTTGTCGACATTGCGGCTTGTTGCGATGCCTCCCAGCCCAGCCGTCCTGGAGGCTTGTGACCGCTCGATGCCGTGTGCTGCCGCAGTCGGAACAGATCATAGAGAAGCAAAGGCCCCTCCTTCGTTTGTAGAATAGATCACCGATTGGGGTCCGGTCTTCATCGGATGCTCATCACACGGAAAGCGGGGTGCTCGACGACCGCAATGATTGGCCCGATAACGTGTCGAATGGTGATCAAGCAAGCGTCTGATTCGCTCGAGATGGACAGAGCCTTACATGTGGCCATTCGCAATCAAAGAGCGTTCACTGGTATCGCAGCGCCGTGTACCGAAGAGGAACAAGGAACACAGCAACCGTACCCAAGCGAGGTTCCGTTCTGCAACGGCAATTTCTAGTGCCAAAAGCGGCCAAGCGAAGCCGTGTTCCGTCCTTGTCTTGATTGCTGTGCTGAGGAGACCTTCCGACATGGCATCACAGCTCAAGCTCAAGCTCAAACTTCGTGGTTGTGCTTTTGACGGTCACGCCTCTCGCTTATCACGGAAGAAGGTGCTCCTGAAGCGTGGTGACTGCCCCACGATTCGGTGCACGGCATGCGGTTGCCAGGCTAGCAGCAGCAAGATGATGGCAAATGGCAACGCGCCGTGCGTTGATCATGACTGAAACAAGCTATCCACAATAACGGACGAGCCTTGAAAGCCGACTGGACCGTCAAGGCCTATTTCGCAGCGCCACGAACAGCACTAGCGTCTCCGCATCACATTCTTCCGAATGATGTGCGTGGGCAGCTCGCAGGGCACCGACGATAAGACGCCATCACGAGACCTCTCTTTTTTCCTCGCTTACCGAGCCGTCGGCCTGGCGTTTGCTTGCATGTCGACCCAGGTTGCGATCGAGATGGCACTAAGAAGAACAAACACGAGCGGAGTCTGAAGCATGTCGAGCTGACGATGAATGACAGAAGTCCCCTTTTGTGTCGACTGCATGAATCAATCGTCGAGGCGGTGTGGGGACAGTAAGGGTGGATTCGGCAATCCGCCGATGCTGCCGCTCCTCCTTATCCGGAACAAAAAAAAAAAAAGAAAGCCGCTTGATCCGTGCGCTGTTGCTTTCTTCCAATTTAGCGCTCTTTTTCGTCTTTTCTTCTTTTTCGAGTCAGCGCACGGCTCGACTCGACGAACAACACACCCTCGAGCCGGATACCTGTATTCGCTTCTGACCGTCAACACTATCACGTCAATCTTCCCACTTGATCGCTCATTTGTGAGTTTCCTTCCTCCAACAAGTCGGCTGTTGGTCATCCGAAGTCGGCAATGGTTTCCGCCCATCTTTTGCGACGCACTATCCAAGCATCGCGGCTGCCGTGCGCTCTCTTGCACCGACAACCGGCGCAATCACTGACTCCAAGGGCGCCACTCCGCTGTCTATCCAGCACAGCATCCAACGCAACCATGTCGACTCCCTACAAGGTCATTCACACCACCGACGCTCCTGGTGCGGTTGCGCCTTACTCGCAGGCCGTGGTGCACAACGGCGTCGCCTACGTCTCGGGCTGCATCCCCTTCACCCCGCAGATGAAGCTCGTCGAGGGCGGCATCGAGGAGCAGACCGAGCAGGCGCTCAACAACCTCTTTGCCGTCGTCAAGGCTGCTGGTTCCGAGCCATCTGTGAGTTTTTCAGAGTTGTGGACGGCTCTCGAGTGCTTGTCTTGCTGATTGACATTGTTTGATTCTCATCGCCTACAGCACATCCTCAAGTGCACCATCTTCATGAAGGACATGAACAACTTTGAAAAGATCAACGTGAGTGCAGCGGACGAGCACTCGACTCAGAAGCGGGAATGTTGGACTGACCTCTTTGCATCGACTTCCATGGTTGTTACTCATCAACCCGTCGACAGGCTATCTACGAGAAGGTAAGAACGACAACAGCTTTTGTTACTGTTCGATCGGGATGAAAAGCTGACTTCTATTTTGACTCAACCTTGTTGCAGCGATTTGCTCCTTACAAGCCCGCCCGATCGGCTGTCGAGGTCGCCCGTCTTCCCAAGGACGTTGGCGTCGAGATCGAGTGCATCGCCGCTGTCAAGTCGAACCTCTAAACGTTGTCCTTTCAGCGCATCGCATCTTCAATTTGAAACAACTTGCTCTTTCAGTAGCTCGACAAGATGCGGCTCGTGGCTCAAGCGAAGCTCGCTCGCGTGGTCCGTAGGAAGGAGCGTGTTGAGCAGTGCGCTCCAAGAACAGAGGAGCATGATTCTGGCACCCATTAGCGGGAGCGGGAAATGGCAAGTGAGAGCAGTGATCATCGCCGTGCATCAGCCGGGCGGTAGCGCATTCGCGCTAACGAGACGGAACAGTGCAAGCCGATACTTGGGTCAAGAGACCCGCTCGCCTACCAATCCACCTGACGAGCAGTTTCCTGCGCGGCGACATTCAGCAGAGGAGAAGACGGTTGTCGGATTCCATGCGAAAGGGTCCCACGCTCAGGCATGCAAGCGAAAAGCTTCTTGTCCGAGCAGCCACCCCCCCGCCGATTGCGCATCACTGCGTTGATCTGCTTTGCCTGCCTTGAACCGCCGCACCGCTCGCCGACGGTATCGGAAGAGCCGCTGGTTGCCTCCGTCTTTTTTTTTCTCTCGCACGCCACCCCGCCCGAGCTGCAGCTCGCTTTGACTTGATCGCTTTGGCTCACGGCATCGCCTCGTCGTCTCTTTCGAGGCTGTGTTCAGACTGCAGTCGCAGCCTCTCTCCGGGTGACCAGGCGGCTGTGTGACTAGAGCAAAATCAGCGCGGGGGGATCGAGAGGGCTTTCCTGTTGCGATCACGCGCAGCCTCGCCAAAAGGGAGCAAATGTTAATAGAGGTGGGCTGCCGATGTGCTGCTGCTGCTGCTGCTGCTCAGAATAGGAGTGAGGTAAGGCGCTCTCAGCCTGGCAAGCTCATTCACCGTTGCAGTGATTCGACCAAGCAAAACGTTGGTCGCCTCGCTTAGCACCACTCCGCATTAGCGCGTCTGAGCTTTTTTCCCTCGTTTTGGTCTCGTCAACGCACCAAATGTTTTTCCTGCCGTATCTTAGCTCGGCTGCTCGTCGAGTCAACATGCTGGTGTAGTGCGTGTCTTGAGACACCTTCCCCTTTAGGCCGGTTTCTGCGGTCGGCTAGATTTGCTTTGCATGGGCTCAAGCAGGGTCCCCGCGACTGCCTAGTCTTTTTTGCAGCGTCTCCGATACGACAAAGGGTTGTCGGCATATTTCTATCGTCATCAAGAGGCATGAAAGGCAACACTGGGCGGGCCGGAGACACTTGAAAGCCCAAGTCGCCGCGATATGAACTCAGGCAATCATCGAAAGCATGAGCATTACCTCGAGCGTGCATGCGAGAAGCATTGTTCGCCGTCGTCTGGCCTCTTGTCGACCAGGCTCCCCCTTGAGCAAAAACATGCTGCAGAACAAGGTTGCTGGTCGATGACACGGATCGCGAGCAGCTCTGATACGCTTCCAGAAGCGGCACGGGCTCCTCCGAACGTCTTGTCGTCTGCAGCGGGGACAAAATGGGTCCATTAGCGTCATTGTCAAGAGAGATATCATGGCGCACCTCTTCTGCTCAAGGATGGCGAGCGAGGCGGATGGATCAGCTGCCGGCGGGCGGCAGCATCGCATCGAAGCGGCGGAAGTACGGAAGCCGGAGGCTAGATCAACGGAGGACTGTCTCCCGGCTATCTAGTGCTCTCTCTCTGTTTCGCCACCGAGCTGCTCGGCTTTGCAATCAATGCACTGCTGCAGTGGATACCAGGCAGAGAGGACAGAAGGCCTGACGCCTCGTCACGCAGGAATTGCCTTGCAAGATCGTCTGCATCCCGACTCGAGACTCAATCGCCACCAACGGGCGGCCTATGAAAAACATCAGTGGGAAACATACGGAGCGGCAGCAGCAATCGCTAAGCGAGCAGCAGCATATGCATGAGCTCTCTGCTGCGATGTTTCCTTTGTCTTTCCAGTTCACCGGCGCCGCTGCCGCTGCCGCTGCTGCGTTCGGTTGACACTTTCACCTCTTGCTTCCATTCGCTCATGCTTGTTCCGTCAATCGTCCCAAGCCCTGTCACTGTGCGGCTTGGTCCCTTCCGAACGTTTAGACTAAGGTTCAAAGTCAGTTAGCCGCTCACGCAACAATGCAACCGTGCCCAACTCTCACTTATCGCTGCAACACAATCTACGCATGATGATGTGCACTCGCCCGCCTTTTCCTCCTCAAGTGGGCTGCTAGTGTCCAATTGCGCCGTGAAATCGACTCGCTGGCTGGTCTTCTGCTCTTCTGCCGCGAATTGCCACCCATCCTACGTCACGTCTGGATATCCTCCACAGGCTACTGTAGCTGCTGCTGCTGCTGCTGCTGCTGCTGCCTGGCCGGCTGCATTGCATCAAAATCTTCGCATCAATCCACATTGTGTCTGGGTGCCAGCATAGCCTCGCTCGGGGGATGTTGACAGCGGCGGCAGAGACCGCCGACTTGTCAGGCGCACACCTCGGTTGCTTGTCCCCCTCTCTTGCGAACGTTGCGCTACCCGAGCTCTCGCACTTCGCTTCTGCCCTTCTGTTTTCCTAGACCCTGCCTCTGCTGCCTCTCTCGTCAGCTGGCCTCGTCTCGCCCGCTTGCCGTTGAGGCTGCGCTCTTTGGAAGAAATTTTTCGGTGCACAGACTTCCGATGCCTTCTGAACGCCTAGCGTGGGCCGTCGTTGGTGGCTCTGTACCGTCTCGCGTATCGAGAGCCGTGGTACACTGGCAGCCAGCCTCCGCCGACAACGTGCGCTGTGGAGGGAGCAGGCGAGCCCACAGCGATCCCAGCTCGACGCTAGCATCGTGCGACGGTCACGCTGATGTCGACGTCTATAAAGACAGGCCAGATCTCGCCATCCGTCTCTTCCATCCCCCATCCTCCATCAGATCCCAGCTCCTATCCCCAACCTTACCTTTCCTAGCGGCCTACCTGCCTCCTCCTACCTTACCTCCCCCCTACACAACCCCTAGAAGACCTTCAAGATGCAACTCAAGCTCTCGTTTGTTGCCGGCCTCATCGCCGCCTCGGCCCTTGCTGTCGCCGTCCCTGTCGAGCAGGAGAAGGGCATCGACATTGGCATCTCGAAGCGCTCCACGCTCACCAAGGCCGACACCAACCAGATCGACTGGACCAAGGTCGACGCACACATGCAGAGCCTGCGCGCCAAGTACGCCAACACGCTTGCCGCCTACGAGAAGAACACGGGCAGCTCCCACGTTCTCAAGCGCGACGTCAGCGCCAAGGCCAAGCGCGCCACTGGCTCGCTCGCGCTCACTGACCAGCAGAACGGCGAGCTCTGGACGGGTACCATCTCGTACGGTACTCCTCAGCAGAGCTTCGCCATCGACTTTGACACGGGCTCCTCAGACCTGATCGCCAACCCCGGCTCTTACACCCCGAGCCAGTCGTCCACCTCGGCCACCAACGGCGACACCTTCTACGACTCGTACGGCGACGGCAGCACTGCGCAGGGTACCATCTACACGGATGTGATCCACATTGCCGGTCTCACCGCCTCGGGCTCGGCCATCGGCGTCGCGCAGCAGAACTTCATCAGCCCCGGTGGCGGTCTCGCCGGGATGGCGTTCCCGCAGCTGTCGCAGTTCGGCTCCAACTACCCGCCCTACTTCTACAACCTCAAGAACAAGGGTGTTGTGTCGTCGGGCAAGTTCCAGTTCGACCTGAGGACGTCGGGCTCGTCGCTCTACCTCGGCGGTACCAACTCGGCCAAGTACTCGACCACGCCTGTCTACGTCAACGTCGACAACAACGCCGGCTACTGGCAGGTGGCCACCACGGTCAACAGCCAGAGCGTGCAGTCGATCGTTGACACTGGTACCACGCTCATCGTCGCGCCCACCTCGCAGGCACAGACGCTGTTCAGCTCGCTCGGCCTCAAGACCTTCACCCAGGACGGCACGCTGTACGCCTACTACAACTGCAACTCGACGCCCAAGGTCACGTTCAAGTACGGCAGCTACACCAAGACGCTCTCGGCTGCCACCGCCACGTTCGGCACCACCAACGACGGCTCGTGCGTGCTCTCCGTCGTCGGCGAGGACATCGGCATCAACGCCTGGATCACCGGCGACTCGTTCCTCCAGAACGTCGTCGCCATCTTTGACACTGACGCCAACCGTGTCGGCTTCGCCAACAAGGCCTAAGTTGCCCAAAGAGATAAAGAAAAAGAGAAAACAAATCCACAATGCCATGCTCTTCTGTTAAAAGCTAAGCCGTTCATCGACTTGCTTGGCAATCGGCTCGCTCGCAGCCGCCTTCTGGATGTCGACGATCATGTACAGCCCTCTTCATGCACTCCGATGTGAATTCAGAAGATTATTCCCTATCACACCCTTGGGTTTGTGGATGCTTTGAGAACGCTGCGTTGACTTGGTCCATCTGCTTGCGCATGGATTCTCACTGACCTCGTTGCTCGCTCGTTCGCTATGTCCTCCCAGCACTCTGCTGCTCTTCACATCACTCGAGATCCTGGAAGACTTCTTTTGCGGCGACGAGGGTGCTGAGATGGAACAAGATCCGCAGACGAAGGTGTCCACTGCCTTGTGATGCGTGATTCGAACCGAACCGCTCGTCTTCTGCAAGCAAACATATCAACATACATATACTACAGTCGACACATCGAATGTACAGGCATTGATAGTGTAGGGGTATCATGAGTCGTTGCCACTTATCGCCTGCATAAGGTGTGACTACCGATTCGACTCGACCGGGGTTCGAGTCCCCGTCAATGCAATTCTTTTTTTGTTTTTTTTTTTCATTTTCCACGCCTTTTTTTTCTGCTTCTGTTTTCGACTGCATGCGTTTGTTCAATATTTTTTTGACGATCCTTTCTGATCTGCTACGAGCATTCGTTTCCAGCCCCATCTCGCTTCGAGCTCGAGACGACTTGGTAGATCTCTGCGCACCGACGCACTGTCAACGGGATTGACCCTGTCTGGAGATCCGAATGACTGCGACTCTAAGTCATACTATCAGGGCAAGAGAAAGGGTTTGATCAGTGCTACGTCGCCCTCATACAGAGTTGAGAACCATCAGGCGGTCCATCGTCTTTGCGTCTCGATGGGCAAGAGCGTCGAGCAGCATGTGGACGAGCATCCACCACATTGCCCCGCGCTCGATCGACAGGGTGTGTCGATCCACGCGCATCCCTCGTGCCATCCACTCCAGCTCCACCATCACACCATCGACGCATCCAAAAAGCCTGGCCGCAAGTCGAACAGCGAATGCGGTGCGAAGGGCTTAGCCACCCGCAAACGGGCCTGCCAGGACTCACGCCATGTCGCACACGTCGAGGTATGCGAGACCGGCCAGTGGATTGAGCGCAAATGGTGCGGTCGAGTGAGTGGCTGTCGCGGCGGAGTTGGAAAGGTGCTTTTGTTTTTCGACGCCCAGAAGCGCTAAGCGAGGTGTGGGCGCAAGCTGCCAAACAGCGAAAAGTGAGGGAGCTGTGTTTCCCCTGTTTCACGACGGGGATATTTGCGGCTAGGCACTCTCTGCAATGGGAAGGAGGGTGCTTCCCGACGATCCCGCGTGTCCTACTGTGCACTTGCTCCCGGTTCTCGCCCTCGGGTCGCGATGCAGAGCCTCGACGTTTCAATGCGGAAAGCTGTGCTTGTGCATGGTGCTACGGCTGTATGCCACAGACGAGGCACAGAGAGCAAACGAAACGAGAGAGATCGAGCCAGTGCGCCATCAAAATCGAAACAAGCCTCGAGAGACCGGCACGGAAGCGAACGCAAAGCCTGTCTCTCCCCGCCTTGGCTTTCCGAGACCGCCTTCTGGCTGGTTAGCCGCACAAGCGCTCCCTTTTTTTTTGACAGTCCGCTTTGCAGAGCGTGCTGCTGCGACGCTTGATCCGCAGCTTTGCTTGGTACGGTAGAGACGAGTCAGACATGGGCGTCACGATGTACCGCGGGCAGGTTTCTATGCATCGGTATTACCCGCTTTGGGACTGCATGCGTGCATGAGAGCGTGCCTGTCCGCTCTGCTCATGGGCGGTTCTATCACTGCTCGATGCAAAACGCTTAGCTTCGACAGACAGCCGCATGACACTTGATCGAGATAGGCGTGGAGAGAGTATATTGGTAGAGCCATCCTATCTTTGATCTCCTCAAACGTCCCCCCTTTGCCTTTCCCTTATCCCTCCTACCATCACCATCATCGACCCCGTCATCACAACGACCGCACCCCCTCCCAACCACTCACAATGGTGACGCTCACCCTCAGCCTGCTACGGCTCATGCCGCTCACGCTCCACCTGCTGCTCCCCGCCACGCACGCGCTCAACTTCAGCGTCGCCTCGATCAACTGCACGCAGCTCGACTGGAGCGTCACGCTCAGCCAGCCCGAATGGAGCGTCGCCTCGTTTGTCGAGCTGTTCTTCATCAGCACGCAGGGCGCGCGCAACTACTCACTGCTGTACTCGTCGACGTACGGCGGCGAGTTCCCGGCGCCGGGCACGTACAGTATGAGTACGGGTTTCGGGGACACGCGGCTCAGTGGCGGATACCGCATCGGGGTGGCGCTGACGGATGGGAATCGGAATGTGCTTACGACGAGCACGTCGAGCAGTTCGGGCGGGGTGCAGGTCACGGCGATCGATGCAAGGGTGTTTACGTTTGGCAACTGTGTCGCTGGTGGCGCGGGGGCGGTGAATGCGGGTGGGAGTGGTGCTACTGCGAGTACGAGCAGTGCTTCGGCTGCGCCGTCGTCGACGAGTGTGGCTCAGGCGGTGAGCTCTTCGTCGGCGCCGCTGTCGTCCGCCACTTCCGCTTCCGCCGCGTCCTCCTCGGCCGCAGCAGTCACACCAGCACCAACCAACCCCACCACCTCCTCCTCCTCCACGACCACCATCCCCTCCGCCCCTACCTCGTCCATAAACAAAGGCGCTATCGCGGGCGGCGTCGTCGGCGGCGTCGTCCTCCTGCTCATCGCGCTCGCACTACTCCGCTGGTGCACGTCGCGCCGCCGAACGCGCCGGCTCAGCCAAGCCGCGAACCGCATGTCTGGCCTGCGTCCGCTCACGCTCACCGAGAAGCTATCCGCAGACGGATTTGTGACGCCCGCCAAGACCCGCGCGTCCGCATCGCGGGACACGTTTGAGGTGGTCAATGCGGGGTGGTGGAGCGAGAGTTCGCGCCGCAAGTCGTTCGGCTGGACGCCGCGCAAGGGCTCGCGCGGCGACGGCGTCTCGATCGTGTATGGCGTCGAGACCGAGGTGGAGCGCGATCCGTTCTCGAGCGCGGACAGGTACGCGAGCAGAGGCATCGGTGCGCGCTCGACCGAGCACGTGCCCACCTACCCCGGCGCGGGGGCGCAGCTCGAGCGCACACGCTCCGCACCGCTCGTGATCGAGCTGCCCCACATCAGCGTCACCCCGCTCGCATCGCCGACGGGCAGCGCGTTCCGCTCCGTGCTCACCTCGCCGTCCACCTCGACGTTCCGCATCCCGCGCGTCTCGATTCTGTCTTACCAGGGCGAAGACGCCGCGGCGGCAGACGCGGTGTCGGTGCACATGTCCCGGTCATCCAGCATGCGCAGGATCTCGACGGACGTGGGCACGTTCGAAGGGCCGTTCTACGACGCTGCGCAGGAGCAGGTGCCCATGTCACAGCTGGAGAAGGACGTGTATGGGCGTGAACATGTATGAGGATGAGGTCGGGATTTCGTCGGGATCGCTTGTTCTTGTCGTTAGGATTTCTCTTCGTAATGGTACATCTTGAATCGCCGAGCAAAGATGATGAGACTTGTGAGCGTTTGTGGTTGCACTGGTAAGCGGGTCAAAGCTCGACCCACACGCATGTCGCGACGGAGGCCCATGCGTGCAAGCAGCCTCATTGTCTGCATGCATGGGGCGCCTCGACAATGCAACCACGTCCGTGCGCCTGCTGCGCCAGTCACAAAGCGCCACCGTCTCCGCCAGTCGCCTCGTCGCGCAGCCCATCACTTCCGCAAAGACAATCCAGGACAAGACAAAATGCAGCATTGATATCGATGGCATAAAAGTACAGAGATGAAGCATGAGATAGTGCGTAAGAGAAAGTGAGATGATAAACTAGAGCGAGAAAAAAGCAAGACAGGCGTCGGAGGAATGGAGCCCTCACTTCTTGGCATCGCCATGATCAGACGAGACGGCATCGGCAGTGTGGATGATGTCGTCTTCGGTGGGCTTGTTGAGGCTCGACTGCTCCCGATCCAGCGTTGGGAAGGCGGCAGCCGTCGGCTGAGCTCCGTCTGCGCCGGCAATGGCTCCGTCGTCTGCGGTGCCGCCCACCTCGGCCATGAGCCTGGCGCGGAACTCTCGGCGCTTCCTGGGCGACAGATCCTGGATCGATCTGTGGATGATGTTGCCTTCAAACACCTTGTGCATGAGCTCCAAGGTGATGCCGCTGGTCTCGGGAAGACAGAGTGCGACCCAGAGCACTGAGAAGCAAGTGATGGCACCAAAGAGAATAAACGCTCCGTACTTGATGTGCTCGAGCGCACGAGGGGTGATGAGCGCAATGACAAAGTTGAAGAACCACTGGCTCATGGTGGCTATCGACATGGCCAACGCACGCAGCTGATTAGGCGCAACCTCTGCACTGACGGCCCATGCGGTCGAAGACCAGCCGAGACCGTACCCAATGACGTAGAGGTAGACCATGGCAATGGTGGTGTATCCAACGCCGTCGACAGGTGTTCCGTTAGGGCGAACTGCTTGATAGATACCGATCCAGAAGAGACAGAAGATCTGTACGAGACCGCCGATGATAAGGCACCACTTGCGGCCGAGCTGCTCGATCGCAACCACCATGAACAGACCGGTCGTCACGATTTTGACCACTCCATAGATTCCGGTCGCAAGAAGCCCTCCAGACTGCCCGGTGACGCCGAGACTCTTGAAAATTTGCGGCGAGTAATAGTTTAAACTATTTGTACCGGAGAATTGTTGTCCAGCGGACAGCAGTCCGCCGGTACAAACCCTGTAAACTATTACTTTGCTCGATAAAGCCATGCTGAACTGTTGACGAATGGTGAGGCCTCGCTTGCCTTTAAGGTCGTTTTCGATTTCGTGCAAAATGCCGACGACGCCCGGATCGCTGAGCGGTACGCGGTGAATGCGCGCCAGCGATTTGAGCGCATCTTCGCTCCTGCCGCGCTCGACGAGCCATCGAGGAGATTCGGGCTGGAAGAAGAGCGCTAGGACGAAGAGGGCGCCCGGCAGACACTGCAGCGCGAAGGGCACCTGCCACATTGCGCTAGAACGCTGGTTAGGATAGTTCTGGACCATTCCGTAGTTGACAAAGTAGGCGATGCAAATGCCGGTGACGATGAGCAGTTGGTACATGGCGGCAAGTCGACCTCGGATGGCGCGAGGCGCGCACTCGGACAGATAGGTTGGCACGACCGAAGAGGCGAGACCCACGCCGAAACCGCCAATGACACGGCCGACGTAGAGCTGGTTGAGAGCGGAGGCGGCACTCTGACCGTTTAGGCGACAGACGGTCTGGATGATGGAACCAACGAGGAAGACGAAGGCAGAGATGAACATGGCCTTTTTGCGGCCGAATCGGTTGGGCAGATAGAAACTGGCGGCGGCACCAAAGAAACAACCGGCCTGCAGCACGGAGACGATGTTTCCCTTGAGCGCTGCAAGCTTTGACGGGTTGTTCTCGAGTCCAAAGTCCCTCTGGAAGGCAGGCATGTTCAATACGCCTCCAATCAACCCGGTGTCCCATCCGAACAAGAGACCTCCCATTGAGGCGCTGATGCCGAGAAGATAGACTCGCCAATGCTGTCGAAGGTCCTCGGCGAGCGCACCAAGACCAAATCGTCGTCTTGACGCATCGTCGGCCGCGGAGAGCTGAAAGTGGGCTGGAGCAGCGAAGTTATTCTCTTGTTTCGACGGGGTCGTGGACCCATCGGTGTTGGAGCGTGTCATGTTCGTCGGAGCAGCAGGTGTCAAAGTTGCAAGGACGGACGGTGGTGGAGAAGGTGAGGGAAATAGGGAAGAGTGCTAGACGAAAGCAAGCCCTTGTTGTACTTTTTCTATCCGGTTATTCTTGCATATGAAGGCCTAGTGGCAATGCGGTGGGCTGCAATAGCAGACAGCGGGACTCTGCAGGGCCGAGATGAGCGTGTTTGTCTACGCAAATGAAAGCGCCAGTTTCGGGGACCGAGCACAATGGCGACGAATCGAGCGTCGACCAAAGTCACGGTGCCGCTGGGACCGCTTCCTGGCAGGCGAGGTGCAGGTTGCCTCGCGTCGCTATGATACGTCAGGACGAGACTGAGTCAAAAGCCAGAGCCAAAAAAAAAGAGTGCAGCAGGGAGGCGCCAGACTGCCTCGACGTGCACCTCTCTTGGGCTGGTGTGATCCAGGACGGAAGCGATCCGGAAGAGGAGATGGCCGTTCGGTGGGGTCGTGGTGGGGGAGGAGAGAGAGAGAAAAGAAAGGAGTTTTGCGAAGGTGGCAAGCCATGAAGGAGCAGACGGTCGGCGTCGGGCGAAGGCGGCTCACCAGGAGCGTCACAGCAGCTCGACGGCGGCATGCCAAGGAACATCAACGTGATGTTTCGAAAGCAGGCACCAAATCGCTTTTTCTTTTCTGTTTTGGCGGGGACTCGAGATTGCAGGGCCGACGGACCGACTAGGCGGCAGCACAGAGCGCACGCGCGAGTCACAAGCGAGCCGTGGAAAGGCGTGACCAGTTTAAAGGCTCGTTCGTTGCCACTTGGCTCGAACCAACTCTCGCTGCAGACTGCCATTGGCGGAGCAAGCGAAGGTGATGTGAGACAATTTTTTTAGTGAAAAATGCAACACAAAACAGTGGCGACCTGCTGCTCTGGTGCACAACTGCTGCAGCGAAGCATGAACCACCATGCACGTCTTGTGCAGGACAATAAGAACAAAAACAAGGCTCTGGAACCCTGAAAGTCGCACTGTGCCGTGACCCTCTTTCCTGTCACAGGAACCGAGCGTCGACAAGCGCAAAATCTTTTTAGCGTTTGAACTGTGCTATCTAACTTAGGTTGCTCTTGTATCACCTTAACGCAATCGGTGCCTCTGCTTTGATGGAGCAGCAACCGTATCATCCTTTGCTGAGGTTGAGATCTGATTTGCCTTGTTGCTGCGGGTATGTGTCCACCGGCGACTGCTCTGATTCGCTCGGCCGGGGTGGGATACGACACAGGTGGCTTGCGGCCTTGCAGCCTCGCTAAGACTACGATCGGTGCTCTAATCCTTGTGTATACACAATATCCCCGCGGGGAACTGCGGTATCAGTTTCAATCGACAGGACATCTGGCATCGAAGCAGCGCGGCAGCGACGGAGGATCAGCCGCGCGCTGTCCATCTTACCCCACGCTCATGCTGACAGTTCTTGGCATTCGGCAGGTGGCTTTCTAACGATGCTTCCATGTGGTGCTCGTCTAGGCTGCTCCGGCTTCAATGGTAGCCGCTTGGCGCCAGTCCGGCAATCTTTTGGAGGCGATTCGGCCGATCTTGCCCCGCATCTTGGTCAGCTGCATCCATCCGAATGGAGCGCATTCCATGGCAAAAGAATGCGATGCTTATCCCGCATCCGCACGCCAAGATGCAGCCGTATGCTACGCAACTGCATTCCCCGCGGGGTGGTTCGCACCGTGTGATGGTGTCACGACCCCACGAAGAGCCGTCTCGATCCCGTGCTCTGCCACAGACGTGCGATCCTCCTTGGATTAGGTTGGCATTACCGAGCGTTGACTAGATAAGACTCCGACGCCAACTCTCACGAGGCCATCAACGTGGAGACACGCGAGCACTCCTCCATGCGGCTCTCTAGTATTGCAAAGAAGCATCGCCCAACTCGCCCCGCGCTGTCTCGTCTCACTTTCTCAGCTGGCGGAGGCACCGGATCGTATCGCTTCCCCGCGGGGTACTCGGGCAGACTAAGTCCGGACCGTCCACCACGCGGAGGTGGCTCGCTTATCTCTGGATGGTCTTCCTTGCGAGATCATGCGATGCAGCTCATCGACACAGCTTCGGACCCTGGCAGCAGATGAATGTGGGGATGGCATCGTCCTTGCCAAGACGCCTTCAGCGACATGGATCATCTTGACAAAGCGAGTTCGTCAGAAATGCGAGCGAGCGATCTAACAAAGACGAAAATTGCGGTTGCTCTCTCGCGCGAATTCGAAGCTTCCACTCCACTTTCGACTTTTTGGGTTAGCTCGGACCACCAACGCGGCGCAGCTGTGCCTTTCTTCCTCACCACAGAGGTCCTCGTCACGACTGCCTCATAGCTCAACCTCAGGACGCCATACATACAATGCTAGCGACTCGAGCAAACCTACTCACTCGGATCGCATCATCACCCGCCTCGAGAGCGAACAGCCTCCGAACGATGAGCACGACGGTGCGACCGGCTACAGTTCCCCTGGTGATCGCGCCCAAGGCGCTCGCCTCGTTGATCGACTCCCACAAGAGCGACGACAACAAGCTGCGTATCTTGGACGCAACATGGTTTATGCCCAACACGAACCCACCTCGCAATGCGCTCGACGAGTTCAAGTCCGGCCCTCGACTGCCCAAGGCGCTGTTTTGGAACGTCGACAAGGTGGCCACTGTGGGCGAGAGCGTTCGCAATCTGCCGCACATGATGCCATCTCCAGCGACTTTTGCAGAGGCGGCCTCGGAACACGGGATCGAACCAGACACCCACGTGGTTGTGTACGACACGCATGGCGTCTTTTCGGCGCCACGCACCGCATTCACGTTCAAGGCGTTTGGCCACTCGAACGTGTCGGTGCTCAACGGCGGCTTGCCGGCCTGGATCAGCAACGAGCTGCCGACAGAATCCGGCGAGGCGACGTCCGTCACCAAAACAAAATACCCCGAGCCGGTGCTGGAGGACGGCATCATCCGCTCGTTTGACGAGATGGTCGCCAACGCAAAGATGGGTGCTCGCGGACAAACCGTCTTCGACGCCCGATCCAGGGGCAGGTTCGACGGCACCGATCCAGAACCGCGACCCGGTCTCTCTTCAGGCCACATCCCGCACAGCCTCTCCCTGCCCTTCCCTACGCTACTCAAGACCGAAACCGGCAAAGACGGCAAGCAGTATACGGTCCTCAAAGACCAGATCGAGCTGTGGCGCACGCTCAGCGACACAGTCGGCGGCATGGAGGCGCTCGACAAGCTCAGGCAGGCCTCGAGCGGCGGCGAGCTCGCTGCGACCAATACGTGCGGCTCGGGCATGACGGCAGCGGCGATCTGGCTGGCGCTGCAGGAGATTGGCGTGCAGAGCAGCATCTACGACGAGAGCTGGATGGGATGGGCATCGAGAGAGAGCGAGGGCGTGCCCATTGACAAGAACGTGTAGTCGAGGCGAGAGATAATGGCAGAGAAAAGATGTCGCCTTTCGGATCGTCGGGAAGCGTGCCGATTGTGGAGAGGTGACAACGGTCTGCGGTTGACAGGCTCTGGCTTGGTCAGAGACAGTGAGACGACGAGCAAGAGGTTATCAGTCGTCGGAGACATCCGAGATACTCACTCGTCGCTGTGAGCCGAACGCGACCACCATCGGAATTACCGACGGCAAGCATGGGAAGAGCAACGGAGAAGCCGCGGGCGCCGGACGACTTTCCGTCACTAATCCCGAGTCTTGGCAGCTCAGGCTCGGATTTCTTTCCGAAGTGCCTATCCGACTCTTGACGGCTCCTCGAAGCGAGTGCAAGCGTGGGCAATCAACGGCGCGGGCATGCAATAGCACAGAGCCGCTTGGACGGTTATCGTTGCCGCCAATTCCAGGCGTCGGAGTTGGAGGCGGCAGAACCACGCGGTTGCTAAAAGCTCGTTGAGAAGGATTTGCTTTACCGCCCTTTTGGAGACTAGGGACGTTCAACGCCAGGTCGCGAACGGGACGAATTACGCTGAGGCAACTGAGGTGTTCAAAATGACCTGGTCCAGTTTGGATTTTGACCCGGTTCAAAGAGCCGGGTCAGATTGGAATTTTGACAGGGTCATTTTAGTTGAAGGGTTTCGGATTGATGATGGACGTGCAACTAGATACAGGCAGGTATTTTTCAGGTGGGGCTTGCCTCTAGAATCCAATTTCCCTGCAGATTAGAGGCAAGCCCCACTGCACCAGAAATCCGTCCAAAAGAGACGCGCATTTTCCTGAATTTGGACCGTCTCTGAGAGACGGATCCTCCTTCAACTATTTTGACCCTGTCCAGATTGGATTTGCAGCAGGGTCATTTTGACCCTGTCCGGATTGGATTTTTGACAGGGTCAAAATGACCTGGTCAGTTTTTGAAAATTACAGGCAGCAGCTCCACTATGGTTTTTTGGAGTTCCGGCCAGCTGAAATTTCAAGGCAGCAACTCCACTATAATTCTGACCCTGCCTCCGCTAAGGTAGCCAGCCATCTTTTGAACTGCACGACCATCTCACACCACCCATCGCACAACATGCAATCAACACAACACACAACACACAACACACCAATGGTGACTAGTCCAACATCCAGCATGCCGGCAGCCAGTCAGCGCAGAGTCTCAAGCAGAACAAGGAGAGATTGGACACAGTCTGAAGAACAGCGACTTGTCGAGATACTTGCCGAGCATCCAAACTGGGCTGCAATCCTGATTCACAACCGCAACAATGACCAAGTGCAAGGCGCCAGTAAGACCAACATTGGGAAGGAGATCGGACTCCAGCTTCGGCCTGATGACCCACCAAGCGGCAAGATCATAGTGCAGAAGGTCAAGTCTCTGAGCGATTCAAGACATGGTACAACCGCATGAGCCAGACTGGCCAAGGAATGCTACATGCCGAACTGAATGCCAACAGCCCTCTGCTCCGAGAACGCAACAGGATGCTTCAAGAAGAGCCGTGGTTTGATCAGTTCCATCAGCTCTACATCAGCCAAAGACCAAGTCAGAACTTAGATGTTTTCTCAGGTGGATCAACACACAAGGGGTATAGCAGCCAAGTCCCTTTGCTTTCCGCAATGAACCTCAATAGCTATTGAGAACCAAGCCAGGCAAGCGAGGTAGGTGAGAGTTTGGATCCACAATTGTATGCTGATGACGATCAAAGCAGCCTCGGTGGCGACCTCCCAAGCATGGGATCTCTCGGCGAGCAACTTCTTGCAACTCCAGCACCAGCGCCATTTGCTTCAAGTAGTCAGAGTACACCATCACTGCTATCACGAGACCAAGTCAGCTCTCAACTATCGGCACATAGAGATCAGTTGGTGAAGAAGCGGAAACACTCCATCTTCAACGATGACCAGATAGAGTCTTTGTCGCAATCCCAGGTGCACATCTCCGACAACAATCTCAAGGCAATCCAACTGCAGAACGAACATCAGATGACATTACAACAGGAAGAGCACTCCTTCATGGAGCGTATGCTGGATAAGATGGACGACATGGCAGCTAGGAGGGATGCGCAAATGCAGACCTTCATGAAAGATCTAGTCGAGCAAGTCCTACCCAAGAATACCTGATCTACTGGTGACCTAGCCGCTCCTGTATCTTTTCCTGCAATCAAGATTCCTCTGTAGTATGCTTGAAGCGAAGACCTTTGCCTCTGAACAGGGCTTTGTGCAGAGCCTCTCGGTGAATCCTTGCTTTATGCCTACGATTCTGATCTCTCCTGTACTGGGTTAGAAACCGCCTCTGAAAGTCTTCATCTTCCCGGTAAAGCCTGTTCTCCTGTTCTTGAAGGTGTCGAATTGATTGTGCAAGCTGTTGACTCTCATCATCTCCAAAGTCCAGGTTGCTGGTGTAGAACTCGTAGTCATCCATTTTATCGTAGTCAATTGCAATGTTGTGCGCTACCAGTATCGCAATGATGATGTGGCAAGTTGAAGTGTTGGTCTCCTTGTTCTTGATGTGTTGTCATATACCCTTCAGTGCCTGAAAGCATCCTTTCAGGTAGCCAATGGCATGCTCTGAGCGGATCCTCACATTACTGAGGGCCTTGTTGAACTGTTTGAAGTCCTCAGAGGCAAGAGAAGCAGAATGGCGATATGGGGACACAATATGCTCCAATAGTCGATAACCAAGATCGGCCCAGATCCATTCTCCTTTGGCAAGATAGTGGTGAGGGTTGGCAAAGATGTCAGACCTTGCAAATGCACTGCTGTCATGGGTGGAGCCAGGGCTGCCAACCATGTACTCAATGATCTTGAGGTTGTGCAGCAGGATGACCAGCTGAACATTGAGACTATAGTTTTTCTTCCGATCAAAATGGCCTTCTAGCTGCAGTGTGAATTGCAAAGGCACAAGAGTACCATCAACCATCACAAAACCATTCTGCCATTCTGGTATGCCTGACCTGGCCAGCACCCATGCTTTGGACTTGATCTTTTCATCCTTGCTTGCCCAGACAAGGATCTGATGTCAAAGGTTGAATAGTGCTTTGGCAATGTTATTGCTGTAGTTCACCACCGAGCCAATGCTGACTCTCAGTGTGTGCGCTATGTCCCAGACACTGGCCCCATTTCCATGTCTGCCCATGCGATACAGGAAGACTGCAAGCTGGGAAGTCTGCAGGCCGAGAAGTTGGGTGGAAGACAGCATCATCCTTGATCAACAGCAGTATGTGATCAAATGCTTCTGGCTACATCCTGACCAGTCGTCGGAAGTCCTGCCTGCTGTGTTGACGGAAGCTGCTGAGCATGGACATTATGTCATCAACACGGTGAGTTGTGCTGCTACTTTGTCGGTCTGCAAGGTATCTTGGCATCCATAGTTGGTCGGCCAAGTGGCCCATGATCGCAACAGTTGAGAGGAGGCTGGGCTGGTGCGCAGTGAGAGGGCTGATGGTAGCATCTGCATTAGCAAAAAGAAGAGGTAGCATCAAACTCAGAGCTGATGCATGGGAAGATGTGCTCTGGCTGATCCTTGGCATGATGATGTGATGGTTTAGTGCAACTGTTGATGAGAGTGTGATGTGGAATCAGTAGCCTAAAGTAGCTCAGAACATGCTTTAGCAGCAAGAAGATTTTACCAGCCAAATTGGTCTCACTGTAAAGC
>LT795054.1:142617-158427 GCA_900162835.1 Sporisorium reilianum f. sp. reilianum | reverse complement strand
TAGGCCCGTCAAGACCCGCAGCAAGTTGACCGCTCCCCGCGTGTCCACGCACATGAGACTCTGCTGCCCCACGCGCCACGTCGCAGAGACAAACGCATGTCAAAAGAAGCACATCACCCTCGTGCATGCGTTCTACGCTAGCCAAGGAACATCTTCGGCCAGACTTGCTTTTTTTCCGTCTCGATTTCGACAGGTGGCCGGTGGCCGGAGCGTGGGGTTCACCTTGTCGAGATGCAAGCAGGTTGGTGGCGGCCATCGTCGTTTTCGGATGCAGGCATCCAGGTGTGCTTTGGTGGTGGTGGGAGCGAGATGAGATCTGGCTTAAAGGGGAAGCACGGCTGTCCGGCGCTCGCAGGTGGGCCAACCCAGTCTCGCGTGACCGGACCGATGCACAGCGCTCTGCAACTGGTTGGGTGCCCTTCATTCGCACCACCCTCGCTGGTGCCCGTTCGAGTACGTAACGAGCAGCAAGACGTGCAACGTACGACGTGGAAGCAGCACCATCATCCTATTGGATAGCCGCAGCTCGGTTCGTTGGTCTCGCGCATCTTTCCGCCTTTTCCTTGAATTTGATCGACGGAGTTTCAACGCGCTGCTGAGTTGGATTCGCTCGCTGTCTCTCTCGCCGAAGCTGCTCCGTTGTCGGTCGGGTTCTGCTCGCCTCGACCAAGACGAGCGGATAGGTTGAGCCGTCTGTCCCTGCAGCACAGAGTAAGCCGTTGTGGGCAAGCCTCCTGAAAGACGCTCTCACCCCACGCATCAAACACCGCCCTGTTCTTGCCGGTCCGCTCCACGCGTTTTCCGTCAGTGACCGGTGACATGTGCAACCCTGTTCGGCATTCTCGTCGCTCGATCCAGTCTTTGACCTCTCATTGTCGTGGTGGTGCAGTCGGTTGTGCAGTTTGCGTGAGAACAGGTGGGTGGCAAGGCAGCCGCTGAAGCGATGATGCGAGAGAGAGAGCGAGCAGCTCGCGAGGAATTGGCCGGCAAAACCCACACGCCCACCGGTCGTGCTTCGGTCGCTGAGTGAAAGGCGGGGGGGGGTAACGCTGGATGCATGCCGGCTATTCCAACTCGTCCGACGCTTCTCCTGCCTCGTCCTTTCACCCCCCACTTTCTTGTGCGGCTGGCCTCGCTGTCCTGTTGCGCTCAGCTTGGTGGGCAACGTCGAGATCTCCGGTTACCTCGTTTCCGGATGGTCCACCATTGTGTCGACAGCACCCAAGTGGCACTTGGAGCGTTATCCTTCATCCTTTCTTCGACTCGGTTCTGCTGCTGGGAGCGTTTTCTTTGATCCCACTGCGATCTGCATCTCATCGTCCTCGCTATCTCATCTACAGCGCCGTCTTTCTCGCCGACGCCCGTTTTCGTGGCCCGCCGCCAGAGCTCCGCTGTGTGCTCGACCTGAGCCCACCTGCTTCGTGGAATCGTCTCGAGTCAGCGGCTTTGCATCCCTTTCTCAGCCTTGTCGAACCTCGCTTTCGGGAGCATTGTTGCGACTTGACCCTCCGACGATTGTTCTCTTGCACTATCCTTTCGTCATCACCACCATCAAACGCTCGCACAGAGGCATGGCTCCGGCTGCTACATCGTCTGCTTCGCGTGCATCGGAAGCATCGTCTTCGTCGTCGCATTCGCGCCACGACGGCTTGCCTACTTCGCCGAGGTCGCCGGCATCGCGAGCCTCGCCTTCGTCGCACTACTACACTCGAACACATCGTCCGTTCGCGTCGTCGCCCTTTCGCCGACCCTCCAAAAGCGACGCCTCTTTGCATCAATACCGAACACTTCGTGTCTCGCCCGAACCACCAACGCTCCTGTCGTTCGCGTCGTCGTTCCAGACGCTGCTCGACTCGCAGGCGCCCATCTCGTCGACGCACTCGGCCTACTCGGAACTGCTCTCGGTCTCGCACTCGGCGTTCCCACCGTCGACGCTGCCGATCAGCGCACTGACCGACCTGCTCAGCGCGAGCGCCACGCCGTCCGCCGCGTCGTCGTCCAAGTCGTCCTTCTCGTCCGTGTCCACCGCCGTGATCGACAGCACCATGGCGGGCGTCGGCGCAGCGACGACGGCCGGGCTCGACCTGCTCGGCATCCTCGCCGAAGAGGTCGACTGGGATCCGCAGCACAAGGACGCCGGCGTGGCGCAGCTCGCGGTGCTCGGCCAGAGCCTGCAGTCGCACCACGAGGCCAAGCAGAAGCTGTGGGCCGGGCACATCTTGGGCAGCTTGGGCCTGATCGACAAGGATGGGAGCAGACGCAACAGCTTTTCGACGCTCACTGCTGCCGAGCCGCCGCCAGCGAAGGCGTACACGCGCGCTCCGGCGTATGGGACACAGGCAAGCGAGCAGAAGACGAGATCGTCATCACACGCGCGCAAAGCCGCCGCGGTGGCGGACGACCCGCTCAACACCATGACGCTGACCAAGCGCACCGCGCTCTTCTACGAGAACCTCTACGAGCATCTGTGTCCGGGCATCGTGCCGCGCGCCTACATCTACCCGAGGCTCGGGCGAAAGTCCCACGACCACGATCCGAGCTTTGCCGCGCTCGCACTGTCCATCTCGCTCCTCGGCCTGCTCGGCCTCACGCTCCCCACCCCACCAAAACCTCGTGCAGCCGAGCCAGGCAGCATCGACGCACAGCTGGCACGGCCCTTCGTCATGCCGAGCGTGCCGCCAGAGCGTCGCTCGAAAGCGCACGAGTCCGGGACACTGCGTCTGCAGGCCGCGCAGCTGATCGAAAAGATCCTCCTACTGCGTGGATCGGCCAGCGGTGGGGGTGTCAGCTTCGGCCAGGCTCCCACGCTGGAAGCAGTGCTGACGAGCTTCTTCCTCTCGCTGGCCATGTACAACCTCGACGATGCGGCGCACGAGGGCGGCATGCCCAGCTTCACCGAGTGGAAGGACGCGAGCTTCTTTCGTTTTTGCGAGACCATCACGCTCGCCAAGATCCTCGGCTTGGACAGTGTTGGACAGGCAGCGGCGGGGAGCGGGAACGGGGACGAGGAGGCGATGGTGTGGTCGATGCTCGTGCGCGCCGAGAGGTGGTGGGCGGAGCAGAAGCCGGGGTACGTGTGTCAGATGGACTCGGCTGCGTCGTTGACAGTGGGCGGCAGTCGAAAACGCGTCAAGCCGGACGAGGACGCTTGCGACAATGTGCGGTCCAAACGAGCGCGAGCCACGCACCAGCCGATGGAGTTCCTCGTCAAGCTCGGATTCGCCAGTGTCCGAGACCAGCTGCTCTACCGGTTCCGCGAGCTGACCGACTGCTGGTCGCACACCTGCGCCTCGTCATGCCAACGGCTCACCGCAGAGACCGCCGTACGCATCCACGACTCGCTCGCATCGCTCGAGCTCTCCTCTTCATCTCATATCCACCTCGCAGCAGACCCGATCCTCATCGACCTTGCACGCCAAGCGCTGTGCGCCAAGCTGTGGATCGCGTGTCTCACCCACAACCTCGTATCCGTCCACGCTCACGGCCCGCTGCGTCCCGACCAGCCGCTGCACATTGCGCTCGACACGCTCGACCTGCTCGAGGACCTGGACCAGCTCGTGCTGCGACCGCGGCCCGCCGACGCCGCGCTAGGCGACGCGATCCACGAGGCGCTCCAGGTGATTCGCGACTGTGTGAGCAGGTTGCCCGCGGGCCAGTTTGCAGCGGAGATGTTCTCGTTCGAGCAGATCGAGGCGAGCGACGAGAGCGAGTCGCCGCGGAGTGCGTCCCCGAGGGCGGGAGTGGAGGAGGATGCGGCGGCAAGGTCGAGCTCGACGACCATCACGAGGGCCGCCCAGTCAGTCATGGATAATCTCGACCGCTTCCTGAACCGTGTCGTATCTTATTGAGTTGCCGTTTCCGCTTTGTCTCGCTCCTTTGCATCTGTACACTATGTGATCCGCTCATTGCAATGTTGATTTGTCACCGTTCCTCGTGCTTAGGCGTCCAGAGTCGAGAACCGTACGGGCGGTAAAGGTCATACCCGCACCGCGTCGAGTGTTTGGAGAATGGTGACGTGGTGCTATTGCCGCAGCATAAAGATTGCTTCCGATTGTTGATGACCGTCGAGAGCGAGTCGTGCAGGATCCCGCTTACACCTGCCTCCTAACGTCCTGGCCGATGACGGGTCTTGGTTTGCTCGCCTTCTTCAGCTGATCCAAACTGAGCTCCTCCTCCTTGCCCAACAGCGCCTCTTCGAGCCTCTTGTCGTCGTTCAGCTCTCGATCCAGCGCCTGGCCCACGCGGCCCTCGAAATCGGTGCGGTCCTTGTGTGCGCGCTCGTCGGCCCTCGTCTGCTGCCACACCGTCGGTCCCCTCCCAGGCAGCGTCGTCACGGACCCTGGCTGCAGTGGCGCATCTGCCGGCGAAGTCGGAGGCGCCGGCACAGCCGCTGCCGCCTGCTGGCCGTAGTAGAACGAGCCGACAAGCGCAGCGAGCACGGTGAGGCCTTGGAAACCGACACGCCAGCGGAGCGCCTTGTTGAACTGGTCGCGGTTGCCCGTGCGCAGGTGATTCGAGGCGGCAATGAGCGCACCGCACGTGAGCAGCGATCCGATGGGCACGAGCGGCTGCTCGCGCATCTTGCGGAAGAACTTGTCGCGTGGCGCTTCGGGCAGCTCGGAGCCCAGCATGCCCGCTTCGCCTCCATATGCGTTCGGGGCAGAAGAGAAGGCGCTCGGATCGCCTGGCTGCTGCTGCTCCCTCGCGAGCTCTGCGTTCGGTGTGCCGGACATGCTGGCTAGATCTGGATGATAAGTGATGGGAAGGCAGTCCGATGATGGAGGTCGGAAGGAGGTTCGGGGTCTTTGCAAGCAGCACGCTGACCAAAGACGAAAACCCTCAGACGACCCGCACCCGCAGCCGTTTTTTCAGCGAAAAGTGGAGGACCCGATCCAATCCTCATCGGGCAGCGAAAATCGGACGATCTCCTTCTCTGCCTCACCTCGTTGACCAACACACTCTCATGGACGTTGCAGGATGCTGTGATTCCCAAGAACAGGTATGCGAGGTACAAATTACAGGCGATGGAGCGTTCGTGCGAGACAAGTGGGAATTCTAAGGGATCCAAGCCAAGGACTTGCTTCCGTGGATGAGGATTGACGTGCTTTTACCCGATAGGAGCGCAAGTGAAGGCACCTCGAACCGTCCCCTTGTCGTACTGGTCGATGATGTCCTTGACGGAAGCGTAGGCTCCGCAGACAAGGATGAGCATGCCCAGCAGGAAGACAGCACTATTGACAACGCTGAGAATCGTGTTCCAGCGCGTCGCGTTCCACTTGCCCTCCTTGATCAGCAGGAACCACATCAACGCCGGGAAGTAGAAGGTGAAGCCCGAGATGAACAGCGCCGACATGATGCCAAGGATATCGCTGAAGACAGGCACGATTTCCGCGACGACCCATGCGATGACGGTGATGAGCGCAATAAGACCCAGCCAGGTGATCCAGCCCATGGTGGTGTTGATGTATCGGATGACCGAGTTTTTGAAGATGCGGCCGTGGATATACCGCGCGACGACAGTAGTGTTGATGGAGCCCGAAATGAAGATGACGGGCAAGGCGATACCGAAAGCGACCTTGGAGAGCGTGGTGCCCGCAGAGAGAAGGGCTGGAGACTTGACGTCGGTTCCGACGAAGGCGTAGATCAGGGCACCGGTGAGGGTGTAGATGACGATCTCGATGATGCCGAGCGCCCAGATGCTCTTGACGTAGTCGGTAGGCGTGTGCATCTCGTCCATGAACGAGAACTGGCAGACGGCAAACGAGTAGGCAAAGACAATGTTGGTGAGAGCAATCCAAGCATCGGCGAAGGTGGTGCCCTCCTTGGGCCACGCGGACCACTCTGTAGGCGAGGGCGTGACTGATGGCTGGTCTTTCCTGATGCCAGTGCCGATGATGACGACGCCAATGGCGATCACAATCGAGGCGAAATCAATGTAGCCGAGGATGGCCACCTCGGAGAAGGAGGGGGGCACCGCGACGATAAAGAGGATGATGGCCGAGATGACACCAAACACGAGCGAGCAGATGGCATTGTTGCTGAGGTTGAGGAAAGCGATGGTGCCGGTGAGACTGTGCGAGCCGACCAGCAGCGTGAGCTGGATGGCAAACATGGCGCCGATGAGCTCGTAGCCGAAACGACCCATCATGAGCTGACCGGCGTCGGCGTAGTGCGAGACTTGCGGGAACTTGACCTTGACCTGGCCGACAATGTAACTGGTATAGATGGCAATGAGACCCATGCCGACGCAGACGATGACACCGGCAACCATGCCGAGGGTGGCGAACGCAGAAGGGATCGAGAGAGCACCGAGAGCGATGGCCTCGACAAGCAAGCAGATGGTGAGCTTCTTCCAGCCGAGGCGGTGGAACTTGTGGTCGCCCTCGGAGCGCTTTTGCTGTTCGTACATGTAGTCCTCTTCGCTGCGATACTGCTCGCGCTTCTCGCCGAACATGGTCTGTGATACGGGACCAGGCTGCGACACCTTGGCAGCGTCGTCGTGAGGCTGGATCGAGTCGTTGGCGCCGTTCTTTTCGACGTCGACGGTGTGAGTGGGCGAGAGGGTGCCGCTCGAACGGTCTCCCGTTGGAGTTGCATGGCCTGTGGACGCCATATTGGCTGTGATGCTTTCACAACGGAGGGAAGCGGTTCTTGTCAAAAGCGAACAAGCTCGAGAAGTAAAGACGAAGCCGCTACGATGCGGAGAGAGGGTCGATCGTTGTGTGAAGAAAGCAGCAGCAACTGCAATGTGGGATGGGAGGACCGGGCAGAAGCTGTGATGGTGACGGTGACGGTGATGGTTGAAGGAGATGGAGAGAAGAAAAGGTGCAGTGATATAGGAGGCAAAGAGAGGCCCGACCAATGACACACGAGCGGTCTGCGCGTTGAGCGACTCAAAAAAAAGGATGTGACTAAAACCGACCAAAAACTGGCACACCCACCAAAGGCCATGCGACCGGCCACCTTGGCACGCACACATTCAAGCTGGCCTTATCACAGTGTCTGTTGAGAGCCCACAGCTGCCTTGCGACACATACACAAAGGAGAGAGAGAGAGAGAGAGAGGACACACAGCAGCTTATCTTTCGCGAGTGGGGAAGAGGATGACGCGCAGCATGTGGGTGCATACTATCTCTGCCAACAAGCGAATGGAGTGGCGCAGCGAGCCTCGATGCTCGCTCTCTGCTCTCCATTGTCTTTACGGCTCTCGAGCGTCAGAGACAGACACGACAAGCGTGTGTTGGCCACTCTTCGGAACGCAGGTCCCGCGGAACAGCATCGACGACAAGAAGAGCCTGACCATGCAGCTCTCCAACTCAAACGCATCGGTGCAGCCGAGGGTCCTATTGACCGGCCATCTTCAGCGAGGGGGAGGGCGAGAGAGAGCAGCAGCAACGGAAAAGCGGACAACGAGATTTAGGAGAAGCGGCTCGCCATGGCCGACAGACACTGACAGAAGAACGAAAATCTCCCCGGCCGTCGGCTCTGTCGCGGCAGAGCAGACAGCGGTCCAGTGCCCAAACGACCACACAAAAGAAGAAATCTTCCGACAACTTTTTGACGGCTGATGATGCAGTCCTTTTCGAACTCAGCTACGGATGACGGGCGGGTGTCTTTTGTTTTTGTGTTGTTTTTTTTTCGTAAAAAGCATGCGAACCCACCAACCACCGCCCAGCGACCGAGAGCGATCAATGTCGACAAAAATGAAGCTTGAATGAAGCGAGCGAGCGTCGCCAGCCCACCGAGTTGCATCCTGCCGTTGCTTCAAGCCAATCGTCGACAAGACACTTATCTCGTTTCGGTGGGGACATTGCAGTCATAGTGGGCAGAACCCACCATGTAAAATGAAGACGGCGGTGTTTTGTTGAGGAGCACCGGCGTTACGACCGATCGACTGCGCACGGACAAAGGGACAAAGGAGGGCGAGAATGGAGCCGAGCTGACGACTCGCTACAAAGTTTTCGAGGTCGACCACGAGCCAAGGCGCCACTGCAAGCTGCCGAGACAGCTTGCTCTCGACAGCCAATCACCTTGAAGGGGTATGCGTGACTGGACGCCATTCTGACCCGTCGCCTTTGACGGCCTGCGCGTTATTGGCCTCTCATTGGCGCCGCGTCGTTTGACCATGCATGTCGCTCCTGCATACCGTTTCGGATCCTTCCGAGATCGATTCGATGCATTCCCTTCATTCGAAGCTTGATTTGCGAGTCATCTGCGGACTAGACAGCCGAACAGCAACAGCAGAAGGCACGATAAAAAAAACGGGAAACCGCGAATAAGCAGCACGGTCACAAGGTCAAACGATCAGCTGGGCCGAACAAAATTTGCGGGGGAAACAGCGGCTCGTTTTCGTCTATGTGTCCGTCTGCTTCTGTGAGAGAAACGAAAGCGAGTGACGTTGTTTGCATGAATGCGCTTTGCTGAGAGACCGAGGTCAAGCGAACCAGAAAATTTTCAGATGCGAGTCGGCGGTTCAAACGCGGAAGTGTGTCGTTGACATCTCTACAGATCCGCGGGCCTACTCTGTTGCAAAAAGTCGACTTTGAATCTCCTGACAGCGTATCGTGACCAGTCGCCGTGCCGTCACGGAACGGAACGGGGAGCGATTCGCCGCGTAAGGTTTGCGGTTGCTTCCGATAAGGCTGCGCAAGAAGCCGAGAGCTTGTCGGTGAAAGGATGCAGCGACACAACAAAGCATTATCGTAGCAAATCCACATCCTCTCCATGAAGGCGAGAAAAAGAAAACGAGGAGCAAAAAGATGGCATGGAAAATGAGCAGCAAAAAAAGCAAAAAAGAAAAAAAGATCCTCCCAACGTGGGGCTCGAACCCACGACATTCAGATGAACTCCGAGGTGACCTCGGAAACCCTTGTGTATAAGAGTCTGACGCTCTACCGACTGAGCTAGCCGGGATAGGATGTCAAGTGGATCTGATGTTGCATATATGTCAAGTTGCGGCTAAGACATTGTATGAGGTGGAGGATTGGAGTTCTTGAGAAGAAAAATCGGGCGCGCACAAGCCTCTTTTTCCTGTGCTGTCCTCCTTCTCCTCAAACCTTTGCACTGCATCCTCGCCATCAACTCGTCAACTCATCAACCAAGACCTCAGCATCGGCACACGCGCTCGTACAAACACAGCCACACCATCCGAATGCAGTAGCCGTCTCCGAGTCACGCCCTACTTCCTCCTCCGCCTCGAAGATCGCGCAGCCATGCTCGGCGTGCCGGCCAACAGCCGCGTCTCGTCGAGCAGCTTCTACCATCGACCTAATGGCCTCTCTGTCTCGGACGTCGACCTCGACATCGAAGACGCCGGCGGTGGCAGGATCGACGAGCTCTACGACGCTGGCCTGCCGTGGCCACTCGGAACATCCGCACGCCCAACATCCTGGTCCGCAAAGGGTCCCACAGAGCATATGCCGCGCCTGCCGCTCTTCAAGAGTCTGCGGTGCCACCTCAACTGGGCGAGAGCAGGCTGGTGGGACGGTAATCGATGGCCTGACGCGCTCAAACTCATCTCCAGCTCCAGCGAGATCCGCAACGGCGTCTTGAAGGGTCTGCTGCTCAGCGGTACCATCTCGGCCGTCGTCTTCTTCTTCGAGCTCGCCTTCTTTCCCAAGGTGCTCTTCCAGCAGTCGCCCGTCGAGACCGTGCAGGGAGTGGCGGAATCGGGATCCATCGTCGGCGGGCTCGGAAACGTCTTTTGGCTGTATCCTCTGATCGGTGGAAGCTACCTGCTCGCCTCTTCCTGGACCTCGGACATCGCCCAGGCGGCGTACAAGCTCCGACATGGCCACGTGCGACGACTCACGCTGTCCAACCCATCCTTGCCTCCCGGCACATCGCGGCGTCTGCTACAGGAGAGCTACCGCATGATCCTCATCGTCAACTACACCGTCGTCTACATCCTTCTCGGTCGCATACCGTACGTCGGCCGTCCGCTCTCGTTTCTCTTCATGTGCCTCGTCGATGGCTACTACTGCTTCGAACAGGCGTGGATCTCGCGCGGGTGGTCGCTCGACCGCAGGATGCGCTACTGCGAAGAGCGGTGGTCGTACTTTGTCGCGTTCGGCCTGCCCTCGACGGCGGTGTCGTTCTTCCATCCGAGCGGGCTGCTCAACTTGATGCTGTTCATGCTCATCTTCCCCTTCTGCACGGTTCTGGCCATGCTCGCAGATCCTCAGCCTCGGATTTCGGCGTCGGGTGCGCTGGCATCTTCAGCGAACGGGTTTGGTGTGGCGGGAGGCTCGGAGTACGCCAACGGCCCACTTCATCGGCTGGTGCCCTCGCGTCTGCCCGTGTTTTGGCCCACAGTGAAGCTGCATCGCCTCGTGTTGCAGCTGATGCCTTCGCTTGCAGATGCGCCGCTCGCGCCATCAGCGCAAGCTTTCGAGCGCAATGCAACCATGTACGGTCGCACGGGTGATTTGACTGGGTCCAGCGGGTTCGCAGTCAACGGTGGGTACGGTGGGTACGGTGGGTTCGGTACAGGAGGCAAGAGAGCGGCCGAAATGGTCGGCGGCATCTTCAACAACGCCAGTCGCACCAGTCTCAACTCGGGTCGCAACTCGCCTTCGCCCTGGTCAGCGTACGGTACAGCGCCTCGCTCATCCCACGAAGCGGCGGCGAGTGGGGGTGCCACGCAAATGAACTCGGGTGGTGGCTTCGAGCTCGGTGGTACGGCAACAGGAACGTACAACAGTGTCGGAGCGGGACAAAACATGTACTCGAGGGCATCAGTTGCTCCAAAGGCGCCACTGGGTCCCCCACCAAAAAGTCCCGCCGCACATCATCGAAAGGCAGACTAGATGCAAGTCTTCATCCCAACCCAATGGCAGGCTCGATCTCGCGTGGTAATGAAGTTGAGTTTGTGTTTTGGAGTCGGCGTCGGTCGATGAGGTGGGGCGCTCTTATCTTTTTTGAGGGCTGAGCACCACATTTCGGGACCAACGTGTGGGCTGAAGGGCGCAGATGAGATGTCGGCTTCAGGTTGCGTGTGAGTGACACTTGTCGTGGACTGGCACATCAACCCAGTCAAGACAAAACAACACCGCACGGATGAGAACGACTCACTGGGGAAGGGAAAGGCTATAAAGAGCAGCCTTCGAAGCTCGAGGCTGTCTTGAAAATCCCACATCCCCTCATCACGATGTTCGGTCCTACTCGAAGCGCTTTGCTCTCCACGCTGCTCCTCGCTGCAGCCCTTGTGCCCTCTGGCGCTCTGGGCAGCGTCCAGCACTCGTGGATGCCGCTCGACAAACGCGGTGCCGTCTTGAGCGGATCCGGGTGCTACCGCGAGTACGCCACGGACCCGCAAAACTGCCCCATCGTGCACGTCGCCTTCTTCGAGGACACGGCGTGCAGCAAGCCGCTCGAGCTCGTGCGCACCACGCCGCATGCGCTCATCAAGGGCAACGAGCAGATGATCTTTGACGGCACGGTTGCGCACTCGCTCAAGAGGCCGTTTGGCTCTCTGCGCGTGCTTGCGGCGGTCAAGGGCATCGGTATTGGGTTCGCCAAGCAAGAGGAGTCGGACATGGTGGTGCAGAACACGGCGTGGATGTCGTCGGCTGACACGTGGGCGGCGTTCGAAGACAAGGCGTGCGTCACGCTGCCCAACCTCGAGGCGGGGCACGTCGGGGTGTGGACGGCCAAGTTCGACAGCATCTTCAACGTGGGCGGGTACGTGTGGAACCCGGACAACATTCCGATCAACAAGGAGGCGCCGCAGTGCAAGGGCGCAGCCGAGAAGCGAGTTCATCATAGGCGCTCGTCCAAGACTGGGGCTAAGGTGGCTCAGGCAGCTGCCAAATGCAAACCCGTGTGCCTCGAGCCGGCGTCGTACGGCGGCGGAGGAGTGCTGCTGCTGTACACGACCGACAACTGCACGCCGGACCCCAAGGACCCCAAGTCGGTTCAGCGCCAGCTCTTCAGCACCGTACAGTGCACCCCGCTGGCCCGCACCAACTTCAAGTCGTACAAGGCGATCCAGCCGCAGGGACTGACGCTCCCGACCATCTTCAGCCCGACGTACTACGATCTCGGCGAGACCGACTACCACGCGTGTGCAAAGCGCGATGTCGACAGCCGTCCGTTCAAGCCCAACGAGTGCCAGAAGATGGCGGGCAACGACATGTTTGTCGGCGTCTACGGCGACGATATGACGTTCCCGCAGCCTAATCCGGGACCGCAGGACAAGGTGCTGCTCCAGTCGCACGGGCATCTGTTGTTGAGCCCCAGCCCGAAGCCGCCCAAGCACAGGCGCCGTTGAGCGAAGGTGCGACGGATCATGTCGATCCATGTGTACGCTTCTGTCATCTCGCAATTTATCGTATAGAAGCCTGAAGCAGTATGCCGTGTGGTTGCGACGGTGTGAGCGAGCGGAAGAATGCGGGGTTGTCGCTGCTGCGAGATGTGCATCTAAGGGTCCTTCTCGCTCGCGGTTAGAGACGGATAAAGGACGAGCGGTTAATTCTTCTTTCGGACTTGGGGACGAAGCACATGCTGCTGACCCGCGATTACTTTCTTCCGGTGGCACCATCTTTTGCCCTCTGCCGTACCCCGCCTTTTGGCTGGGCGTATCCTGGAGCCCCGTGTTCGGAGCCCTGGCATGCGATGCTGTTCAGCGGTGCATCCCCAAGTGCTCTGCGAGATTGAGGAGCACCCTTGGATTCGTACCACTAGCATCTCCCTCGAGCAAGACGTTCCGGCCCACCACCATACGAAGCAGCCATGACGACCGACCAGAGCTCCTCTCGCAAGCCCAGCATTCTGCTGATCAACGGACCCAATCTGAACTTGCTAGGCACCCGAGAGCCCGAAAAGTAAGTTTGAATCGACGACCGCATCTGCCAAACCTACGTAGCGGCCTTCGATTGACAAACTTTGCGTTACACTCAACGTCGCAGATACGGCAGGGAGACGCTTGCGGACATCAATAGCAAGGCAAAGCAGCAATGCGACGGACTCGGGTACGACTTTGAGGGATTCCAGTCCAACCACGAAGGCGCGATCATCGACCGCGTGCATGCGGCGCGCACCGACGGCACCACGGCGATCATCATCAATGCGGGAGCGTATACGCATACGAGCGTCGCTATCCGAGATGCTCTGGCGAGCGTCAAGGTGCCGTTCATCGAGGTTCATGTAAGTGCCCCGCACTCCGAGGGAGACAGCATAGCAGCAAGAGATGGTGGAGCGCCTCGTCCCTCGAACTGACGGTGCATCTTTTTTCGATGCGAATTTGTTAGATTTCCAACATCCACGCAAGAGAGCCGTTCCGACACCACTCGTACCTGTCGGACATTGCCAACGGCGTGATTGTCGGGTTGGGCACGTTCAGCTACGAGGCGGCGATCTGGTCGGTGGCCAGCAAGCTCAAGCAGGGTGGCTTTTCCTAGTCGACTCCCCGCAGGAGTCTGTTTGCAAAAAAAAAGTGTAGCTATCGTGCTGAATTGGGATTGTCCGTCGTCGAGACGAACATGCGGCGTGAGACCATCCGAACGGCTCTGACCGTCTTGAGCATGGGTGGTGTGGGTTCGAGAACTTCGGTTGCGGGTATGGCCGCGCTTTCCGCCGTAGCTCTGCGAAGCAAGACGAGGCTCGTTGCGCCTGTGGACAGAGGAAAGGGGAAACCTGCGGTCGAATCGCTCGCTCGCTCCTACGGATGCTTCCACCTTAAACCCGGATGCGAGGCTGCCAGATTCCAAGTCAGCGCCCCAGCTCTGCAGCGGCAGAACAACCACACCGACGCTCGGAACGCCTCTGACGGCAGAACGTGCTCCTGCTATCCGAGCTTCGGATCGAGCTTCGGATCTGTCGCGTAGCTGACCGGCAATTCGGCGAGCTTGCTTCTGGCAAGCGACTGCTTAGAACACTCCGACGCGAGCGCGCGCGGAAGTGTCACAGCCGTGTGTCGTCTTGCGCAGAATGGCTTGCAGCGACCTTTTGGGACCTCGAGACCGTGGGAACCTCGAGGGCAGAGCTCGCGCAGGAACGTTTACCCGTCGTTGGGAGCAGAGAGCCTGCCGACGGCGAGCGGCTGCGATCCACAGCATGCCAGAGCGTTGCAGCGTTGTTTCTCTCGACGGGGCTCTGAACGTGGGTTCTCGGTAGCCCTGGGGCCTGTGCTTAAGCCGGGAAGGTCAGTTGAGTCGTTGCTCGCACAGCGGATGAAGCTCTTGTCTGAGGCGCTCATGCTTTCGTATAAGAAGGGTCGGAGCCTAGCTTACCTTGCCCTTGAGTTGTACCCATCTCTCCACGCGACATTCAAATCACCATGACGCAGACTTCCGAGTTTCAGGCGCTCAAGGCGCTCATCCACACCAACCTGGACAAGTACCAAGAGCTGTTGAAGAAGAGCAACACGCCCGAGCCTTTCCTGGACGAAGCACGTATGCATCCGGTGATGGACCTACCCAACCACGTTCCGGACAAGGAGCTGTATGTCACGACGCAGAACCTGGCCAGTGCGCTCGACATGATGGCGACCATGGTCCAGCTTCCGTCGTGGAGGCTCATGTCGGAAAGCATGGCTACGTACACGGTCTTCTCGATGCAGATGGCGACGAGCCTGCAGCTTGCCGACGTGATCCAGGAGCTGGGAGGCTCGGCGGGCAAGCCGGTGTCAGTGGACGAGATCGGCGCCCGAGTCGGTCTGCCGCCCTCGCGCGTGCTCAAGGTGCTTCGTCCGCTCGCCAACAGCTACATCTTCCAAGAGACGTCCGAGGGCTTTTTTGTCAACAATCGCTCCTCGCTGCATCTGTCGGAGGACTGCGACGTCAAGCAGTTTGTGCAGTACACGTCGTGGATCCATCCTCGCGTGGTGCCGAGCATCCCGGATGCGTGGATGAAGCCCGAATCCAAGGACGACTGGAGCCCGGCCAACGCGGCGTTCCTGCACGCCTTCGACGAGCAGCACAAGTGTCGCGACGCGTTCGAGCTGTTCCAGAAGAGGATCCCCGAGCTGATCCCGCGCTTTGGCGTCGGCATGCAGGCGTGCAACCGCGGCGCGGTCGAAGGCGTGCTGCTCGACTACGCGTGGTCCGAGCTGCCCAAGGGCACCACGTGCATCGACATTGGCGGCGGCATCGGCGCGCTGATGGCAGCACTGCTTGATCAGTATCCGAACCTGAACGGCGTCGTGCAGGACCGACCCGAGGTGGTGGAGCAGGCCAAAGCGAGCTTCGAAAAGAACATGCCCGACGCCGTCGCTTCGGGCCGAGTGCGGTTCGAAGCTGCCGACTTTTTCCAAGAGATCAAAGCGAGCGGACCCAACAAGGTGTACGTGATGCGCATGATCATCCACGACTGGCCCGACAAGGAGGCGCTGCAGATCCTGCAGAACGTCAAGGCCAAGATGGAGGCCGACTCCAAGGTGATCATCATCGACACCCTGCTTCAGCCCGCGGTGATAGTAGCAGTTCGCAATGACAATGCAGAGCTAGGAGTCTGTCTCAGTGTTGTGTGTGCTGTCAAGAGATCGGGCAGATGATACGCCCGATGTACGATCTTGATGCTTCCGCGGGAAGCTTTTTGGCTGCGAGGTCGATGTGGAAGATGGCGTGATGGCCGAAAACGTTGACAAAAAAGCTGTGCTGGCTGAACCTCTGTTCCAGTTCGAGCTGTAAAATCGAGGATCGGCTTGTGTAAGCGCGAAATCAGACGCGTGTCGTCTTTCGAGCTGCGAACGCACGAACGTGGGTCTGCGCTTCAAAGGCATGCATCGATCGCGCTTGCATTGCCGTTGAGTTCATTTCAGCCACAGATCTGCAGGCAACCAACGATAAGGGCGCGTGCGTCTTCCTTTTTT
>LT795054.1:129450-142266 GCA_900162835.1 Sporisorium reilianum f. sp. reilianum | reverse complement strand
TTTGTTCGGATTTTTAATTTTTTTTTTTTTGGTGTGCGAACCGAAAAGATCGATTTCGACAGTGGGAGCTGCAGTTCCTCCACTTGACAGGCTCAAAGTGCTCAGCTGCCTCGCTTTCTGCTTTTTGTCTCCGACCCGCAATTCTCCTTGCGAGCCAAGAGAGAGGAAGGACCCTTTTCTTCCGTCTTGTCGCTCAGTCGGTCGCTCCGTCAGTGTTGTTCCGCGGGCTCGAGTCGTTTCCGAATTGACGAAAGCAAGGAGAAGAGCAAATGAAGCAACGAGCGAGTCGAAATCTCGTAAGCTCAGCAGAGAGTGTCCAGATGAACTGAAATGAACTGTGCGCACGAACCGTCTTTCGTGGGCTGCGCTCTGACGCCCGCGGATGTCGAGAGGGATGTCGATCAAGTAGCTCTACTCAGCATACATCCCTCGCTCGAATCCATCCGACACCTTTTTGTCCTCTTGTCCACATCCTCCGGCGTCACTTCAAAAAGCGCGGTCCACCAACTTCGGACGAACCTCGCCCCTCTTTGGCGATTGCACTGCAACCACCACTCTAGCTAACCCATCAGGCATCTTGCCATTCCCGCAAGCATGGCTTCGACATCAAAGGTGACGCTCGCCGCCGCTATCGAGACTCCCACGATGCAGCAAGCTCCATCCACATCGGTCGACGCAGGTGTCCTCTCGAGCTCCACAGCCGAGCTCGAGAAGCTGGTGCAGCCCATCGTCGTGCCCACCAGCTCGCCCAAGGCCAAATTCCAGAACTGGGGTCGATCGTTTGTGAGCACGCCCGCGAGGGTGTTTGCGCCCACCACGGTGACACACTGTGCCGCGATCGTCGAGCTGGCTCGGCGTCAAGGCGTCCAGCTGCGTGCCATCGGACGAGCTCACAGCCCGAGCGATTTGCCCTTCACCACCGGTTGGGCCATGCGCATGGAAGGCCTTAACGGTGTTGTCGACATCGATCACTCGGGCTACACCATCACTGCCCTCGCAGGCACCTACATCTCGGACATCCACGAAGCGCTCGATGCGGCACAGCCTCGTCTGGCCATGTGCAACGTCGGTTCCATCTCGGAACAGACCATCGCCGGTCTCATCTCCACGGCCACGCACGGCACCGGCATCCTCTTCCCCGTCGTCTCGTCCTACGTCTCGCAGCTTACGATTCTGTGTCCGCTTCCAGAGGGCACGCAACATCTCACGTGCAGCCGTCAACACAACTCGAACCTGTTCAACGCGACCCTGTGCGGTCTCGGCTCGACAGGCCTCATCACGTCGGTGACGCTGCGCGTGCAGGACGCGTTCAACCTCAAGCAGTATTCCGAGGAGCTCACGTTTGACTCGCTCTTTGGCGCCAAAACTGGCTTCCCTGCGGTGCCCAGCAGCTCTCACGTCAATCCGGGTGCATCCCTCGGCGGCCTCTTGAGCAAGAACAAGCGTCTGCCCGCGTGCGCAGGCCACTACCGCCCATCGTACCGCTCTGCCGACGCTTCCGAAATCCACCCTATCCGCGCAGACGCCAATCGTGACGCTGACCAGCTCGCTCGAGCGGACCCGGAGGACGACGCAGAGACAAGACAGGCTCAGCTGGCACTGGAGCAGGTCGTAGCATCCGCGCAACACGTACGACTCATGTGGTTCCCCCAGGTGCAGCGCATCACGATGCTGCGCACCAACCGCTCGACGGAGCCTGCCTCTGCACCGCCGTCGCTGGCGACTCGCATCAAGGCGTCGTTGGTCGGTCATCGTCTCACCGAGTTCCTGCTCTACACGTCGCGCTTCAACAGGTCCTGGTCGCCGCTGGCCGTGCGATGGATCCATGCTCTCACCCACCCGGCCTTCCCAGACTCGGCCTCTGCGCAGACAGCTGCGTCGCCAAGCAGCAAGATCGGAGCGACGACGGAAGCACCCGCTGCACAGCCCACCGCTGTGGCTGCAGCCAGCTCGGACAACAAGGCGACGAGCGACGAACAGCAGCAGCGTCTCATCTGCGACATTGGACAGTCGTTTGCGCACAGCGACCATGCCGGTGCCTATGCGGAAGGCGAGCCTTCGCTCTCGTGGCTGCAATCCAGCATCCCCGCAGGCAACTTTGGTGCCTTTGCGCGCGACTCGCCCGCACCGCGCCCGCTGACGCCTCGCAACCCGGTGTGGTCGGAAGTGGGCCGCTCGGACCGCATCTTCAACATGGACTGCCTGTTCCCGCAGTACACGGACGAGTGGGCCATCCCGTTCAACCGTGCCGCGGCGGCGATCCGCGCGATGCGCGACTGGCTCGACGAGGAAGAGGCGGCGGCGGACGGCGACCGCATCCACTTCCCCGTCGAGATCCGCTTCACCGACGCCGACGGCATCTGGCTCAGCCACGCGCAGGGCCGCAAGACGTGCTACATCGGCATCGTGCAGTACCGGCCGTACAACCGCCCCGTGCGCTACCGACAGCTGTTCGCCAAGTTTGAGACGCTCATGCGCCACTACGCGGGGCGTCCGCACTGGGCCAAGGCGCACTCGTGCTCGCCGACCGAGCTGTCGCAGCTGTACCCGCACTGGAACGACTTTGTCGCCACGCGCCAGCGGTACGATCCGGACGAGGTGTTTGTCAATCCGTACGTCGGGCGTCACATCTTGGGCCGCATCGGCGATGGGCTCGATACGCGCGTGTTCAAGAGCCGGCTCTGAGAGCTAATGCCATGAATAGAGATTTGTTTCACCGTGAAGCTGTCCGTGGTCTGTGACGGGCGACAGTTGCTCGTGGCCTCTCACGTGTTTGTGTCGTCGCTCTCACTGGCTTGAAACAGAAAACACCGGCGAGCGATGTCAGCTCTGCGTACTCGCGACCATGAAGAAAAGCGCTTCTGCGCTTCGTCGCTTGAGCCGTGACGAGAGAGACAGAATTCCGAAGGAACGACAAAGTGTCGAAAAGAGGTTCACGCTTGACCGGCTGAGACGAGCATCGCCGGCAGCCAAAAACGGCAGACGCATCAAGCTGCGATGACGTCGGCTTGCTGCACTCAAAAAATCAAGACGAAAAAAAAGGAGCTAAAATTGGCACATGTGAAAAAGGGCTTCTCCTTCCTGCTGCGCCGCCAAGCAGGCACGGACGGAAGGCGAGGTGCGGGGCACGGTGGCTCGTCAGACCAAGCAGCTCGGCTTTGCAAAGAGTGGAAGAGGGCGAGCCGGTTTCGATGCGGGCAAGTGCTGAGAGAAGCGGGCAGCTGTCGTCACCGCCACACTGAGACTGCGAGAGAGTCAAGCCGACCCTGCAGCGCCAAGCCGCGGCGGCTGAAGAGAGAGAGAGACAAAAAAAGAGAGCAGCAGCACAGCCCTGCTGTATTTCGCCGGTGATGCCACGCGCGCTGTTCGGCAGTCGAGTGCTGCTTCTGCTTCTGCTTCTGCTTCGCTCAGCTTTGGCTTTGGCTTGGCGTGCGTTGGCCACAGCTCAGTCGCCTGTCCAATTCGGCTTGGTCATCGCAGTGGCAGAACTGAGCCTTCAGTTCAAGACTATACGAGTCGACTCTCCATCCGCGCTACCTTGCCGTCTCACCATCACCACGCTCACAAACGACAACTCGCTCGTTTGCCATTCTCACTTTCGCTCCATCTGATCTCGGAGTCATATCTTCAAGAACAATTTTACTGCTCCAGCAAAGGCCCAAAAGCTTAACTCGGTTGCATCCGCAAGACTCGTAGGCCTGAAAGACACCTCTACGAGCGACTACCAAGTCAACGTCTCGCCACTCACTTCTGGGCTCATCCCATTTAACCGCCTAGACGGTCTCGACGCCACACACGATGTCTTACTACTGCAACGACGGATACGGCCGCGTCTACCGCTGCAACAACGGCCTCGGCTACGGCTCACGCATTGGCATCGGTGTCGGCATCGCAGTCGCCGTGGTGCTGCTGATCCTGCTCTTCTCGATGCTCGCACGCAAGCGCAGGAGACGGTTCACGCAGCAGCCGGCCACCACCATCCCCATGTACCAGAACAAACAGCAGCAGCCATCGAATTACTCGCAGGGCTATGGCAATGGCTACTACTCGCAGCCGAGTCCGTACGGCCAGCAAGGCGCGGGTCAGGCCTACGCTCCTCCTGCTGGTTCACCGCCCGCAGGTGGAGATGCGGCGCACTACGCCCCGCCACCCGGCCCTCCTCCGCCGGCGTACGTGCCGAGGCAGGAGCGGAAGGGGGCTGAGACGGCCAACGTCTGAAGGAAGCCGCGTCGTTAGGCTGGAGGTTTGACAGATACAGCTTGCTGTGCCGGTCAAGCTCGAGCGCCATCTCATTCGTCTTCTCATTGTATATATCTTGTCGCGATACCGTCTTTGGCTGCCTTGCTGCGCCATTCCTGGCCAGTCCGCCCTGTGTAATCTCAACACCGTGTAGCATATCCTTGAATGGGTTGAGGTGCGTGCAGTGTGGCATCGGCAGCCGTGGGCATGAATGGCAACGTCTGATGTGGTTGGATGAAGATGGATCGGATTTTAGGGAGATATCGGGTCCCGATCGCGTTTCCATCCGATGGACTGGAGCAAGCGAGGCTGGACAAGCGGCAAAATGGTGGAAACTTTCGGCTTTGCCCCAGATCGACGAGGTAAATACCGAACGCACGCGCGTGCAGTGGATGCGAGCGATCAGCCGAACATCTTCATCTGTCCGTCCGTCCTCTCTCTTTCGACAGTGTCACGACAAGCTGATCTCGAAGTATCGGGCAGGATGGATCAGGTGCGCTGGACGGAGGTGTGCGGCAGTCGAACGGTGTGCCAAGACTTTTCTAGCGCTTCATTTGGTCGTCTGTTCATGAACAGAGTTCATAGCGCTTGGAGGGAAGCTAACTTGGCGTCAGCAGCAGCAGCAGCAGCAGCAGCAGCACACACCCGCATTGGTCTGGATGGGTTGACATGTGGCCAGCCGCGAAGAGGGAGATGTTGGGTGTTTTCGGGCGGCGATGCACGTCGTGCATGGTTCGAGCTCCGGCTAACGTCAAAAGGGCAACAGACGTTCTGTACAGATTTTTCCGCTCAAACTTGCTTGGCCCAGTTTCCACTGAAAAAAACTTTGCCGCCCAAACACAGCACTTTGCTCGATGCTATTGATGGATGATGGCTTTGCCTGTGTGTATCAGGTGTGATGGCGAGACGAGAGGGAGGTTGTGGTTGCTGTCGACGATAGCTCTGCCGTTGACCCGGTTTGACAGCGGGCCAATGTTTGTACATCTGTCTGGAGCCGCTTTCTTTGCGACACTTTGCGGAGCCTGCATTTTGAAAGCGTAAGGGGAAAGTCAAATTTCATGTGAGGATCTGCCTTTGCTGCGTGTCGGCGCTTGAAATTCCAAACGTGATTTGCAGGCACATCAACAGAGAGCGGCACCAGACGAGCGGCGTGAAAATCGATTTGCACCGCAAACGGCAGATCTGTCTCTCTCTCTCTCTTCGTTTGGCCCAACCAATCGGTTCTCATCCATAACAACCAAATTCAACCTCGACAAGGTTGTTTTTCGTATCGACGACGACGACAACATCGAGTCGTGATAGAAAACAAGCAATCGCTGACAACAGTCTACTGTAGCAGCATGCGAAAAGAGATGGTGTACGCCATAGCAGGATGCGGCGGCTACTTCGGTTGCAAATGTTCAAGGCTCACTGCTCCGCCTGGATCGCGGAGTTGCAATTTCTCAACAGGCACGCGCTCGCTCTCGAGCAGCCCAACAGCGTGTTGACGAGCGAGGGCCGTTTCCCACACAATCCTGTCCATTGTTTCACCTCTGCTTTGTGCTCGCCTCGCCTTGCCTCGCCTCTGGCCGCCTCTGGCGTTTGGTCGGACTGCATGGTCGTGTGTCTCTGTGCCCTCTTTCGGTACGCCGAAAATCCAATCTATCACCAAGCGAAGCGAAGCTTTAGTTCGCGAGAAAGAGAGAGAGCCGTTCGTCATGGGCTGCCTGTCCTCCCCGCAACCTCGCTGCTCGTGCTCGTCCCCAACCAGCTCTCCCTTGCCATTGCATCGCTTTGCATCCAGGCTCTCCTCGTCTGCCGCCTCTTCCCCCCGCTCTCTCTTGCCCTCTCCTCTCGTGCTCTGTTGGTACGCCCCCCGCCTGCTGGTCGAGGTGATCCCCCCCAGCCCGTTCTGTCAGCCGGGACTTTTGAACTTCTCTCCCTCGCGCTGGGGGCTAGAGCTGACTGGCTCTTTTGTTTGGTCTCTCCTCCGCCTTTCATCATCACCATCACCATTGTTGCGGCCTCCAGCATCCGTTCACCTCCTATCACGCTAGCATCGCCGCGTATCACCCATCCGCTCCGTGCACCTTGCACGTCGAGCCGTTATCTTCCCCTCTGTATCACTGCCTCGTAACGCTCTCGTCGTAGCAGCCTGCTCGCCCAGCATGAGGATCCCACCCGTCCTCTTCATCTTTGTCGGCTTCCTCGCCATCGGCGCCTCGTTCATCCTGCAGCTGCTCGTGGCGCTGGGCCTGCCGTACATCAAGGGCATCTACTTCCTCTACATCCGCTTCGCCGACCAGTCGAACGCTTCCACCATCCTGCGCGTCACGTTTGGTGTGTGGTCGCAGTGCTTCAAGCAGGGCGATGCGTCGCAGTGCTCGCCCACCGGGCTGGGCTACCAGCAGACGTTCAACGGCGTCAACAACGCCATCAGCCTCTTCTTTGTCAACAAGCTGCCGTACGCGCTCGTGGTGCAGCCCATCTCGGCGGGCTTCACCGGTCTCGCCGCCGGCGCCGCGTTCCTGCACCTGTGCACCAACACGTTCCTGTGGCCGCTCGCTGCGCTGTGGGCGTCGTTCCTCACCATGGCGGCGCTGGTGATCGAGCTGGTGCTGTTCATCCTCGCACGCAACAAGGCGCGCAGCTTCCAGAGCAACGGCCAGCTCACGCCCGTCGGCAGCGAGCTGGGTCCGGCCATCTGGATGCAGGTCGCCTCGCTGCCGCCCGTGTTCTTTGGCTTCATGATGCTCGCGCTCGGCTGGTACCTCAAGCGCTCGCGCAGCCAAGACAACTACTACGACGACTACGAGCCGGCACGCCCCGTGTACGCGCCCAACGACTACGCGGAGAAGGAGGCGTACTATGCGCCGCAGCAGCCGCGTCCCATCGGCCGTGCCAGCCGCAGGTCGCGCTACGACGACTACTACGAGGCGGACGATGCGCGCGTTTACGGCAACGTCGGCCGCCGCGACTCGCGCCGCAGCACGCGCGCTCCCCCGCCTCCGCCCGTGGACGAGTACAATCGTTACGAGAGCCGCAGGAGCTACGACGACCGCGGTGCGCGACAAAGCGGCTACAGCGGCGACCGACGCAGCACCGACTACGGCGCCGAGCCGTACGGCAGCAGGACGTCGCTTGCGCCCGGCCCTGCGCCGTACCGCGGCGGACGATCGCGCCGCTACAGCGAGCGTGGTGCTTACTAGACGGCGCTCTGCCAACGACATCCCTCAAAACGTATGCGAACTTGTACAGAATCCTTTGGCTCCAACTTGACAGACACGCCGCCGTTGTGCGTTGCTGCTGTTCCTGTCATTCCACACTCTTTTTTGAAGGATCTTCGCCTTTTCCCCCTTCTTCACTTCTCGCTCCCCTCTACATTCTCCGTCTCCCTTTCCCCTCAAGACATTCACGACTCAGACGTGGACCTTACGCGCGCAGGCGCACACAGAACACTCTTTTAGACTCTACGGACGGATCTCTCTGTTCGCTCTTCTACACATCACCCTTTTCACTTGCCACGTACCTGCAGTCCGTAGCGTGTCCGAGCTGCAACGGCTCGGATCGACCGCTTTGTACGCTGGTTAGTTGTAGCCTTTTTGCTTGAATGTTTGGTTCTACTCGGAGCGTTTGCGTGTGTGTGTGTGTGGCGAGAGGATTGTGAGGAGTGTTGGGTGAAGGGTTGAGGGAGGTGAAAGGGGAAGAAGGACGGGATTCGGTCAAGGCGCGCTTACACAAGATGAGAATAAAGTTGGACTTTCGGTAAAGAGGCTGGATTTCGGAAACGCATCGTTGGCTCTTGATCTCCACATGTCCGTCGAGATCGACGTTCTTCGCAACCACACACTCGCACACCATCTTTGGGGGCACATTGTCGTCAACCGCAGCAGATACTGCAAACATGTCGAGGCTACACAAAGCGAACCAGCCGTCAATAGGCGATAGCGCCGAGCGCGGTGGTGTGAGCGGAACCAAGGTAAGTCTGCCCTCATCCCCGCTTTCTCCCAGCCCATATAGCTGACAGGTAACGTTCCACAGGCGGAAGCGACGAAACTACGTGCGGCACTGTCGGCCATCGACCCGGTCGCCGACCTGGCACGCATCGGCAGCATGCCGTGCGCGCGCGGCAGCCTGCTCATGGGCATGGCCACCGCGGCGGGCGTCGCGGGCATCAGCCTCGTCGCCGGCCGCGGCCTGCGCAGGGGCTTGAATTGGGGCGTCGGCTCGTTCTGCTTTGTCTCGCTCGCCAGCTGGGAGACGTGCAGACGCAACATCAAGGCCGAACAGATGCGCATGAGGACGGTGATTGAAGGGTACAAGAGGGGTAGTGGGCGCGAGGGGAGGCAGAGTGCTACGGCGATAGCGGAGGGAACGAGGGGGCCTGAGGCGAAGGCGTAGGGGGAAAGAGACGTGGCGATGGGAATGTGGGATGGTTTGGAGCTCGCAGTGTCTTGGAGCAGGATGTACGATCAACACGACGCAGAACTTCAGCATTCATTTTCGACAACACGGTCAAACACAACAGCACACGCACACACGGAAAAGGCGTTTCAACCGAGTTGCGATTGCATTTCTGCGTAACACCGCCTACTCGGGCTTGGTCTTCTTGGCCTCTTGCTCCTGCTGCTCCTGCTCCTGCTGAACAGCAAACTTGGCACTGAGCAGCTTGGCCGAGCAATTGCGGATATTCTGCTCGGCCCTCTGGATCCCACCCTCGAGCGCGCGCTTGTACGCCGTCAGTGCCTCCTCCAACTGCTCGCACGCCTCAAGCACTGCCGCCAGATTGTACTGGATCTCCGGGTCCTCCGGCGTAATTCCCGCTGCGGTCTTCAAATGCGACACGGCCAAGTCAGGACGGGAGGGCTTGCTGAGCACGTACGCGGAGGCGAGATTCGTGTGTGCGTCCGCGCTGTCGGGCGCGAGCTCGAGCGACTTGTTCCACGCCTCGATCGCCGCGCCGAGGTTGCGGTCGTGGTAGAGACACACGCCGAGGTTGAACAGCGCCGACGCGTTGCGTTTGATCTCGAGCGAGCGCTGGTACGACTGCTTGGCCGCCGCGAGGTCGCCCGCCTCGAGATGCGTAGTGCCCTCTTCGAGGAAGCGCTGCGATTCTTCGTCGGCCGGATCGAGCGACGACGAGGTGGGTGTGGTCGAGGTGGCGTATGTGCGTGCGGTGGGGGTGAGTGAGGAGGGAGGGGCGCGGGGCACGGTGAGAGGTGTGCGTGTGCGGGCGATGGAAATGGTGCGCGGGGTAGTAAGACGGGTGGCAGCGGTCGCGGCGCGGCGCAGAGCGTTAGCGGTGATGCGTGATGTTGAGGCGATCATGGTAAGTGCTGCGGTGGTGTTGTGGATGATGGGATGGTAAAGGCAGCGAAGAGGATCTTCGATAGCATCGAGAAAGTGAGAGGGAAGAAGGCGCCGTCTCCCGACTCGCGAGATTTTCCTTCTGAAAATCGCAACTCGGCCGGAATCGTCGATGAAAAGCTTCTCAAGGACCCTTTCGCACTTGATTCAGCAATCTCCTCCTTCACACTCGACCGCTTCCCAGGCAGCTGCGCATGGTCGACATCGAGAACGTACCATGTCATGGGCGCGATCAGCCTTTGCACTCCACAGATCGTTTCTAGCATGCGGTAGTCTAGCTTCACCACGCGCAGCCCGCGCCCCATCCTTCCAGCATGCTTCTTCCAAACACATCGCGCGGCGCATGTCCATCTCGGCAGTCCGACACAAAGCAACCACTTCGACCACCCAAGCGGAAGACGCAGAAAGCTCAGTAGCCCGAGGCACGCGGTACGAGCATCTGTGCGGTGCGGTGCTGCACGAGGTGTTCGGCATGCAGCTCGAGAGGACGGGCGGCGCAGGAGATCGCGGCATCGACCTTCGCGGCTGGTGGCAGCCCCCGCCAATATCAGCGACGGGATCGAGCGATAAGCGCATTCGCATCGTGGCGCAGTGCAAGTGTCAAGACGAGGGCGGCAAGAAGATGGGGCCGGTGCTGATCCGCGAGATGGAGGGCGTTGTGTTTCGCGCTTCCTCTGCCTCGCCGGGGGCTCCGCTGCAGGGCGAAAGTACGCAAGACGACGACGACGACGACGGTCCACTGGCAGGCATCATCCTGTCCTCATCGGGGTTTAGCAAGCAGGCTTTGCTGCAAGTGCGCTCGAGCAGCGTGCCGTTAGCAGCTATCCATGTTCTCGCACTACCGCAGGGATCGTCGGCGAATGCAGAGGAGGGGAACGCAGCAGCGTTGGTGGAGCGGTGCATTTCGATTGTGTGGAACGACCGATTCGGATCTGCTTCGCATGGGCTGCTCGACGGCGGGATGGAAGTGAGGTGGGTTAGGTCGCTCTCACCGCGCAAGCCAGTAGACGAAAGCCTGGGAAGACCGGTCATCTATCGCGCTGGCAAGCCGCTCAGAAAATGAAGCCGCAACGCATCGAAGCGGCTACATACCCGACCATGCCAAGGATATCTCAAGCGCAATGGCATTTCTTCTTCAGGTGCACAGCTCGTATGATGCTCGTCGTCGGCTTTGCAACCGGCCACAGAGTCTTGAGCAGGCACCGTCGGAAGCAAGTGCGTGAGCCGGATCGGATCGTGTCGAGCCGAGTAAACATCACATTCGCTCAAGAGACGAGACTCGAAGGATCCCACAGCGGCCGTATCGACATCGAGTGGAGCTTCTTCTAGCTGCCACCGGCTACGCAGCCAAGGTTGTGGAACTCGCTCAAAAATACATAGCCGCTCCTGTTGCAGCTAAAAAAAGCCGAATTTTCTCAGCGCAGATTCCCGCACAGCCCAAAACGTAGGCTTTGCACAGCACGTCATTGCGAACAGAGTCAAGATTTCGCGAACCATAAGCACCACAGCTCTTAATTCCGCTGAGAGAGCGGTGAGCTTCGAGCGGCGTCGGAGCTTGGCAGAGACGGCGATTCAGTTTGCAGCTCAGAGGGTGCGGTGATACGCTTGGCTTCCGACGGCTCCTTCTCATCACAACACCACATCAAGCCTCGATGCGAGTATATAGGCACGCACTCGTTCGTCCCTTGCGCCCAACCACCCACTCCATCCCTCTCCCAAAACCAAAGCGAACCATCGTCATGCCTTCGCACCAATCCGCCACCGCCAACGCGTCGGACATGGACACGTCCAACTTCGTCTCCGGTCTGACGGCGCCGCTCGTCGACTCGATCGACGCGCTCAAGATCAGCAACTTTGTCGCTACGCGCAGCGGCCACCCTCCGCCCGGCTCGGTGCCGGACTCGATCCTGCCCGAGGGCGTGGCCAAGCCGGCGCTGTTCCAGCCCGTGACGCTGCCGTTCGCCGGGAGCAAGATGACGTTCAAGAACCGCGTGGTGGTGTCGCCCATGTGCCAGTACTCTGCGCGCGACGGCCTGCCGACGCCGTACCACATTGCGCACCTCGGCTCGTTTGCGCTGCACGGCGTCGGCAACGTGATGGTCGAGGCGTCTGGTGTGGAGCCCGAGGGGCGCATCACGCCGCAGGATGTGGGGGTTTGGTCCGAGACGCACAGGGATGCGCACAAGGCGCTCGTGTCGGCGCTCAAGTCGTTTACGGACGGGCTGGGCGTGGGGATCCAGCTGGCGCATGCGGGCAGGAAGGCGTCCGACTGGTCGCCGTTCTACCGCGGCGCCAAGAAGCAGGCCAGGTACGCGACGCGCGACGAGGGCGGCTGGCCGGACGCCGTCGTGGCCCCCTCGGCCATCGCGTACGACGAGAACTACATCGTCCCGCGCGAGCTCAGCACCGACGACGTGCGCAAACTGGAGGACAAGTTCGTGCAGTCGGCACGCTGGGCGTTCGAGGCCGGCTACGACTACGTCGAGCTGCACAGTGCACACGGCTACCTGATGCACTCGTTCCTGAGCCCACTGACCAACCAGCGCACGGACGAGTACGGCGGCACGCTCGAGAACCGCGCGCGCCTGCTGCTCAACGTCGCACGCCGCATCCGCGCCGAGTTCCCCGCCAAAGGCCTGTGGGTGCGCGTCAGCTCGACCGACTGGGCCGACACCGCCGCGCGCGGCGCGTCGTGGACCGTCGACCAGACCGTCGAGCTCGCCAAGCTGCTGCACGCCGCGCGCGTCGACCTGCTCGACGTGAGCTCCGGCGGCCTCGTGCCCTTCCAGAAGATCACGCCGGGCGCGGGGTACCAGCTGTTCGGCGCCAAGGCAGTGCGCGACGCGCTGGTCCAGCTCGAGCCCGACGCGAGCAAGCGCATGCTCGTCGGCGCTGTCGGGATGATGGAAGGGTCGTACGAGTCGCCGAATGGCCAGGACCGCTCGCAGATCGGCAGGCTGGCGGAAGAGTCGCTGCAGAAGGGCGAGTGCGACGTGGTGCTCCTCGCGCGTGGGCTGATGTCGTACCCGAGCTGGGTCGAGGATGCAGCCGTGGCGCTGACGGGGACCAGGGCGGCTGGCAACCCGCAGTACCACCGTGTGCACCCGGCCAAGAAGTGAGCGTTCCTGCGACGATTCACGGCTCACATAGAAATGTCAAGAGCTCAATGGAGAGCTTTCGGAATGACCAAAAAGCGCTTTTCCAGGAGTCAAAAAGCTAAAATGTGGTAAC
>LT795054.1:108287-128991 GCA_900162835.1 Sporisorium reilianum f. sp. reilianum | reverse complement strand
GGATGAACACTTCAAGGACAACTTTGCATTTGCTCGCTTGGAGTTTGAGCAGATTCATTCTGCCCTGAAGCTTCCTCCAACCATCAAGACAAACATAAAAGATTGTGAGGACAGTCACACTGCTCTCCTGATGCTGCTTGGATATCTGCGTGGCTGTTCCCTGCTTGGACTGGAGTCGCAGTTTGGCTGGTCTTACTCTCGCATCAGCAGGATCAGATCTGAAGTTGTTGAACTTCTGCTCAAGAAATGGAGCCACCTCCTCAACATCTGCACATGTGGGGAGGCTCTTCTGTCACAACATATCCTTCAGTGGTATGCAAAGCAAACCCGGAGCAAGTGTGGAGTTGATCTTGTTTGGGGCTTTGTTGATGGCACTCTTCGGCCAGTCGCATGTCCAACTGTTGGTCAAGAAGCAGTTTACAACGGCTGGAAACACTTCCATGCACTCAAATATCAGATCATCAGCACTCCTGATGGACTTATCTTTGAAGTGCGGCAGCGCTTCTGTGCCACAGGGGAGGAGGAGGAGGCTGCAGATTCATCGTCATCATCCAAGATTGTTGTTGTTGCTTGACTGCCGCTTGTGCTACCTTCTGCAGCCAAGTTTGTACTGCTGTGGCAATGACGCAGCCTCTGTAGTGCTAGTGATTGCCCTCTCTGTCCTGCTTCACGAGCTTCGCTGATTGCCTGCTTCCGCTTCAGCCACCGGACCCGCTCTTGCTGACTTGCCAATGATGTTGAAGAAGGGATCTCAACCAGCTTGAGAAAGGATAATTTGAAGGACAAAGCATTGTAGAGATCCACCAGATTGTAAAGGGTGGTGTACGCATCATCTTCACTGAAGTTGGCCCCGGTGGCTTTCAGACTCTTTGTTGTCTTGTCCCAAACATCCCTCAGCAGCTTCTTCCACTGTGCTTCAAATGCTCCTTCCTTTCGTGTTACCCTCTTGTGTTGCACAAAGGCTTTGTTGGCAGCATCAATGGCTGTATACCAGGTTGCAAGCACATCTTCTGGTGAATTCGCAATCCATGGGTTGTGGTTATCGAGTGCTGATATGAAACAAACACGATCTATTGCTGACCAGTTCATCCCTTGTTCTCTTGAAGCCACTGGTTTTGTAGGTGTACTGGCAGAAACATCAGATATGGTAGAGTTGATGGTGGAACATGGTGCAGAATGGGACAAATCACTGTTGAGTGGGTGCTGATAGTTTTGCAATTCAAGAGACTGGCTGTCACATTCAAGATCCATGATGCTGAATCCACCTTCCAAAGGGCAGAGAAGATTGGTTGCGTCCATGGATGATGATTGAGAGTGCTGTGTGGCGTTAAGTGTGCTGTAGAGAAAAGCGGTTGGTGGTCATGAGGCAAGATGCAACTGAGGTTCCATGTCTTCCAAAATCACCCCTTTTTCCAGCTTGGAGCCCAAACCCTTGATTTGCGGAAAAAAATTGTGTTCGACTTTGAGAGACCATCTTTGACAGCCAGCACACCATCCAAATCAAGACGTGAACAGAATCTGAAGACACTGTATGGAAGAGAATTGGCAGAAGAAGATCCCCATATCTCTCAGTTTGGTGTGCTTGTAGTACAGACTGCACTATAAGCTGTCAAAGGCGACATGACTTTAAATAGCTAAAAATGGCAGATAAAGTCATGTCACCTTTGACAGCTCATAGCTCAGCACACAGTGATGCCACCGCCAAGCAACTTATACCATCGTGTTCAGCGGATGATTCTCTTTCAGATACATGCCCATACTGTCCAGTTGCTGTGCTCAATGATGGTGGCAAAGAGGAAAGAAAAACACATCTTATTGCAGATTTTTGTACATTTCACTTGTTTGCTCCTCGAACTCTCTTGGGAGGTTGCTCCGGTCCCAGTACATGATCAAGAAGATCCTTGCCAAGCTGAGATGGTCCCTTCTTCTTGTAGATCCCCTTCCTAAAGAATGCACTGAATGCCCACCTGGTGTCCTCCCCTCCATCCATGGCCTGAGTGCTGTGCTCCAAGGTGTTGGTGTTGAAGATTGCAAGGTTGAGATGATCCAGTTTGATCTTGATGTTGTAGTCTTGCAGGACCAGATAGCAAGGGGCACCAAAGTTGAAGAGGAAGGAAGGTTGATGGTCTGGGTCTTTGTGTGGGGTGCCTGTGAACCTGTCAAAGAAAGTTGTAGTTGTCCACCAAGCATTCACCAGCTCTGCCTACCTGTCAAAATAACCTTTGAGCCACTCCTTTGGCGCTTTCCTGGATTCCATATCATCCCTCCACTCGGCTGGAAGAAGAGTCTTGAGGGTGAGAAGGTACTTGTTGCTATGCTGCTTTGCCCAGTTGAGTAGCTCAGTTGCTTTTTCCCTGTTTCAACCCTTGGTGTCATGAGAGAAGCCTAAATAGCTGTTTCCCTGGCTGTGCATAATGCCTAACTCGAAGCTACCCCTGATCTGTTGTGCTGGAATGCATGCTTTGAGGTCCTGGAACTTCTTGAAGCCTTCTGATGACAAGTTGTTTGCCAACCTGTGATGCTTGACCAAAGTAGGCAAGATCCTCATGCAAAGAGGTTCTTGTGTGTTGACATCTCTGAGCAAAAGATTCCTCTTCGGTCCATCTGTTTCCTGAAAGGCCTGAAAATCATCCTGGGGGCCCTGAGAAGCGTCCTATTGATGTGACAATGACTGGTATGTGGATTCGGTGGGCCTGGGATGCTGGAATGCAGACTGGAGAGCCTGGGGAGCAGTCTTTGATACAAGAATGGTTGTAAGTTGCTTCCTAGTCTTCGAAAAGAGTTCTTGTTGCTTTCATTCGTTTGCTTGCTGCGCCAGCTGCTGTTTTCGCATTTGTTTGGCCATGTTTTGTTGAGAATTGATTGAATGGTGATGGTTGTGAAGCAAGAATGATGCAAAGCTGAAAAGCAAAATTTACACCAAAACCTCAAGGAGCACAAAATTGAAAAAGCGAAATTTGGGATTTGACTTTTGCTCGTGACGGGGTGCACCAAAAGCTCTCTAATGCAAGCCGTCTTTTCGCAATTCGATTCCGTCTGAACTGTTTCATTTCCTTGCCAAGTCGACATGCTGTGTTGCAGCGACGACTCAGAGCTTGTGCTTGCCCTTGGGCGGATACTGCGGGTCAGCCCGAATACGCACCACCGCCTTGCCCCACGTCTTGCGGTCCGCCAAATCCTTCAGACCCTGCGGCACGCTCTCGAGCCCTTCGTAGATGTGCTCAAACACGGTCGGCACCACCTTTTTCGTCTTGAACATCTCGAGCAGCGCCTCCCAGGTCTCGCCGATCTTGTCGGGCTCGTTGCGCACATACGCGCCCCAGTGCACGCCCGTCACCGCGACGTTCTTGAGCAAAATCAGATTCGCGGGGATCTTTTCGATGGTGCCCGCTGCGAAGCCGACGACGATGATGCGGCCGTTCCACGCAATGACCTTGAGCGAGGGGACGATCATGCCGACGGGGTCGTAGACGACGTCGACGCCGTGGCCGTCGGTGATCTTCTTGACCTGCGCCTGCCAGTCCTTGTCGCGGTAGTTGACGGCGTAGTCGGCGCCGCCGTGCTGCTTGCACACGCGCAGCTTGTCGTCCGAGCCGGCGGTGGCGATGACCTTGGCGCCCATGGCCTTGGCGATCTGGATGGCGCAGATGCCGACGCCGCCCGCACCGGCGTGCACGAGCACCCACTCGTCCGGCTGCACATCCGCCCGGAACTTGAGCGCGGCGTAGCTCGTGGGCCACGTGATGAACAGGCCCGCGGCCTGCTCGAGCGAGATCCCCTCCGGCACCTCCATGAGCTGCCAGTAGTCCGCCTTGGTCTTCTCGCCGTACGCGCCCTGCGCAGCGCCGAACACGCGCGTTTTGCCGGGCACGAAATCGCACCCCTCCGGAATGGGCGAGTCCTTGGAGATGATGCCGGCCATCTCGACACCGGGCACGTACGGGTGCGGAGTCTTGACCTGATACTTGCCCTGCACCGCGAGGATGTCGAAGAAGTTGAACGCCGCCGAGTGCACGTCGACGAGCACCTCGTTGGCGCCGGGTGCGGCCTTGGGCTCGGGCACGTCGCTCGAGAGCGTCGAGGGCAGCTCGGAGGGTGCGATGTCTTTGTGCAGGTAGAAGGCCCTCATTTTGGATACAATGGGATGAGGTGGAATGGGCAAAGATGGTGTGTGGGGAAGAAGGACGACGTGCGAGCGACGTACCCCGCGTTTCAAAAGCATTCAGTCTGTGCTCGTGAGCAGCACAAGACCGGTCTCCGGCTTTCTATCTCGGCTTGCCGGGGATTTTGGTGCCGTTTAGGATTTGTTAGACCGCCAGGGCGATGTTCAAATCAAAAATTTCGGAAGCGACGAATCGTTGTGGAGGCTGAGAGCATGAAAAGATCGAAAGGTGGTTGGACCCTTTTCGTTGAGCAACCTTCCTCACTCAGACCACCTCGTCCCAGCAGCATTCTCAACAACATGTCGGCGCTGGCTCACGTCGCTTCGCCGCAAACGAAAAAGGCGCCCGTCGTGGTGCAGCCGGACAACTACCCTTTCAGCCTTCCCGATGGTTCCAAGTTTACGATCGTTGTGTCTCACGAAAAGGCGTCGTCCGATGCTGCCAAGGCCGACACCAACGACGAGCAGGCACAGCGAGTGCGACATGGCATCAAGCTGTCCTCGCACAAGCCACACGAATGGATCGATACCGCCAGTACGCTCCTTGTGACCTCGCCGTTGCCGCCTTATGCCAACCCTGCGGCCGAGCCAGATACCAACAGCTTGGCGTACCGCACGCAACGATTCGCTGAATGCCAGCTGCCGCTGTCGGGTACGGAGCAGATTGACGCCAAAAAGATGTGGAACTGGATCAACGTGTTTTTCGCTCTGTGGCCGCAGCAGGAGCATGTCCTCGTCAAGACGGACGGTCTGCCGGCGTCTGTGGTTGCTTTCTTGGTTTCGTCGAAGCTTGCGATCCTGGATCCTTCGACGCCGCCGTCGCTGTCGATGCCGGGGGCCAAGACGAAGGTGGACACGAGTCGACTGCTCGTATCGCGTGCTGCTTTCTGGCAAGGGTTTGGCTCGCCCACCGCGGGATTCGCGCCGTGGGTCCTGCCTTTGGCTGATGCAGTGACCGTCGCAGCGCTCACTTCGTCCAACGCAGAGACAGTGACATCTCCCCTCGCACAGCCGTTCCGACCACCCCCCTCAGCCGGGCCGATCTACTCGCGCTTCATTCCAGGCCTCAACTCGCACCTCACGTTCCGCGTCGCCTCGTCGAGCAACGCCAAGGACGTGGACCTTATCACGGCGTGGCACGCGACGGACCGCGTCAACGAGGGCTGGCGACAGCGGCTCAGCCGCGAGGACCAGCTGGCGGGCATGCAGAAGAACGAAGCGAACGCGTACACGATCGGGCTGATCGGCGAGTGGGACGGCGAGGCGTGGGGCTACGTCGAGCTGTACTACGCAAAGCACTCGAACCTGGTCGACTTCTACACGGCGCAGCAGCACGACCGCGGCTTCCACGCGCTGGTGGGCGACGAGCGCTTCCGCGGCCCGCACCGCGTGCGCTCGTGGATGGGCAGCGTGGTGCACCTCATGTTCTTGCTCGATCCGTCGACGACGCAGGGCGTGTCCGAGCCGCGTCTGTCGAACACGAAGATGGTGCAGTACGAGACGATGGTGGGCGGCAACGTGGAGAAGTACATCGACTTTGCGCACAAGCGCGCGGCGCTGGTGCTATTTGGCAAGGAGCGCTTCTTCCAGCTGTGTCCCATGGGCCCGCTGCCGGAGCATGTAGCTTAAGAAGTACGTACAGCAGAGCGAAAAGCAGGAAGGAATACCGCTGTAGAGTTTCCAACGGAAGCAGAAACGAGTCTAAAATTGCGAGTGGCAGTGGGGTTGCGGCGTCTAAACTGATAGCGGCAAAGCGAGAGAGTGGGCCGAGATCAAGTTGATCCGGTTTCTCGGCTGGCAGCGTATCCGAACTGGCGATTCTCGACCGGCGAAAGCGCCATCCGAAGCGGTGATTGAAAAAAAGACAGAGGAATTCAAGCGAGGACGGTCGAAAAAGATCCCATCGAGGCTCTGAAGAGTTACGAGGCGTTGGGTGCGTTGGAGGCCCAGCCGAGACAGAGTGTGCTGCCTAGCGAAAGGGTAAGGAGAAGCTGAGAAATGAGGACTGCGCTGGTCAAACAAAAATCGGGTTTTTTTGACAGGCGCAAGGAGTTGAAGGAATTAGGCACGCGTCTTGGTTGGATTTTGGTGGGAAATTTTGGCAGGGAAATTGAGTACCAGGAGTGGAGGTGACATGCGCAGTACTAGGAATTTGGCACGAAATTCCCAGCCAGGATTTGAGCACGGCGCATGTCACTGCACCTAGAAAATCTGGAAATTCCCCTCTGTAGCTAGACACACCCGTCCATCATCAATCCGAACCCTTCAACTCAAGGAACGTGTGGGTGAGGCGAATTGCATGCATGCATGGACACGGTCTGCTCGTCGGGGCCGCTGGTTGGTGGTGCTTCGCTGCCGCGGCCGTGGCGGATGATGGTCCTTCCTTTCGTTGGTGGACCGAAAGGATGCTTGGTTCGATCAGGCACCGATTCGAGCATGGATGCTATGCACAGCAACTCCGGAGACGAGTCATGGCAGGATCAACGTTGAGCTTTGCTTTGCTTTGCGTTGCGCATCGAGTCGAGTCGAGATCAGGCACAGCCAGCACAAACAAACGCGGATGTTCGGACGATCTTGAGCTCTCGAAGCGTTGCTCGCCAGACGACGACGAAGCTGACAGTCCAGCGCGTCCTGTTCATCGGACTATCCTTTCGAGGCTTCCGGAACGCCTGCGACGATTCGCATCAGCCGAACGATGCTGACGTGCAGAGAGTGCTTCGATTGCGCGACGCTGCTCGACTGCCATGTCTCGGTTTGCGGATGGCAGCTGCAGAAGAGTGTCGTCGGTTCAGCCGAGCGACTGCGCTTTTTCTTTTCGCTTCGCTTCGGTACCTCCGTCGACTCAGCCACTCTAATTTTTTTTGGCAAAACAAAAGATGCATGAGCATGTGCGTGCAGTTGCGCTCGTCATCACTCGCTGTCTCAGCAGCCGCAGCAGCCGCAGCCGCAGCAGCTTCCATCCCTCTGCGAGGCTCCACTCGCATCGCTCCGACATGAACAGCGTCGAAGCGCATCGCCTTTGATCCTTTCATGCGGCAGCTCAGCCTTTTCCTCCCTCTTTCTCTTCCACATCCATCTCCTAACCACGCCTTCTCCTTCCTTGCCGTGACACTCACCCGCTCCATCACTCGTATACCCATGCTGCCCTCATAACCCTGTCTCCATACACATTCAACGTTTCGTCGCCCACCCAACGCACCCATGCAGCACAACGGCCATACAGTCAAGCGGGCATCTGCGGGCTCGTCATCCTTGGATGCAGATGCTGCTCCGCTCGACGACACCAATGCCGACGCGCCGCACATCCAAAAACGCCCACGCCGCACCCATGCCCGCCGCTCCTGTCAGATGTGCCAACAGCGCAAGGCAAGATGCGAGCTGCCCGATCTCGATGTCCCCTCCAGCGCCCTACCGCTTCCAGACCATCAGAAGTGTCACCGTTGCAAGACGCTCCAGATTTCGTGCATCGTCGACGACGCAAACAGGAAAAAGACCAACAAGCCCGCCGGCGATCCAAGCCAAGCACGCTCTAGCCCTTCCAAACGTCAAGATGCAGCCTCGACTGACCGCAGAGCCTTGCGCAAATCCTCGACAAACGCTTCCATCTCCTCTAGCCGCGGCGATGCCACGAGTGTCTACAGCAACGGTAGCAGCAGCGCCGCCGGTCTCGACTCGTCCGAACCCAACGATCTCAAGTTTGCCGGTGGCCGTGAGCTCGGCGATCACATCGTCTATCCTGCCGAGCCGCGACTCGTCTCCAAGACGCCCGCCTCGTCTTCCGATGATGACGAAGACGAACATCCCTCCTCTCCCGCTCCCACCGAGATATCCCATCAGCAACGCCAAAAGCGCAACGCCTCGGCCAGCTCCGAACACATCAAGACCCAGGATCGCAGGGACGTCGGCAACATCGACGTCTGGGAACGCTTCTCCACTCGCAGTCGGCCTCTCACCCTCCTCACCGAACTCGTCCCATGTCAGAATGGCTTTGCCTCCAAAGTGTTCCGTCTCGTCTCGGCGAGAGCCACCATCGAAACCGACGTCACCGAGATCATTTCCGACCAAAAGTCAAAGCAGCTCAGCGACTGGTGCGAGAACAACCTTACTCTCTGGATGCCCCACCTCCACAACGCCTACCAGCTCCGTCAAGATGCGCTCCAGGGCAAGCAGACGCTCTCGACTCAGCTCCTGGAACAGGTGCTCTACCTCATCGCCATGCAGCACATTCGCGATCCCCGCGACGATGTTGCGCGCTTCTCCATCACTCGCTTCTGCATTCGCGACCTGGCGCGTCTCATGATGACTTCTCCACGCTCTCCTGCCGCAGTGCAGGCTCTCGAACTGCTCGCCCTCTTCCCCGTCGATGTCTCGGCCATTCCTGGGCCTTGCCGCAACCGCGTACGCACCGACTCGCAGATCGGTGCTGCAGAGCGATCCGCCCGTTCCATTCGACTCGACCGCGTCGCCTTGACTTCGGCAGCTCCCTACTCGTTTGTCACCGCTGCGAATCAGATGGACGAGTTCGAGATCACGCGCACAGCCATGATCTGGGCCAGCGTCAAGACCTGGTACAACTGCTTCACCATTGGCGACGACGAGCTCTACGAAAGCATGGACATGCGCTTCTTTTCGGATGACTGGAGCCGTTCGCTCGTTCTGCCTCTCGAGGAGACCGAAGCCGAGAAGCGTGCATCAAACGATCGCGCAGCCACACTAGAGACAGAGCTCTTTTCGCAAAAGCGCTGGTCGCGCACACGCAGGATCGGCAGTGTTGGTCTGGCCATGCGCTGCCTGCTCATGAAGCAGTTGCTCGCTGCTTTCGATGCCATCGAGCATACCTCTGTCGACATCCCCGAGACGGAACGCTTGGCGTCTTTGTCAACCATCATCGACGACTACAAGCAGCACGTCGCCAACATTGACCAAGAGTTCCAGAGCCGCTTGCCCAACGCGCAAGGCGGCAGCGAGCTGCTCCGAACCTGGTTGACCATCGAAGCGACTGCCGGATACCTCCTCGTTCGTGGCGCGGGCGTTTTCCGCGGTTTGGGCATCGACAAGAGGGAGAACGTGCCCGCGCACGAACTCGCCCTGCTCATGCGCGGAGAGAACGCCTCGCCAGGCATGAGGGCCTTTCTCACTCGTTACGGCGAGGAGCGCATCCTGGCAGCAGAAAAGGTGCTCGTCAGCATCAGCGAACTCTGTCGAGATGCAAGAGCAGGCAGCACGATCACCGGTAACAACAAAGGCTCGAGCCTGGATCGATGGATCGTCAAGGGCCAATCGCGCCCCATTGTGCCTCTGCCCAATATCTGTGGGTTTGCGCTCGAGGCGGCGTTCAACGCCATGGAGATGCACGCCACCATGTTCAAGCTGTGGAAGACGCCGCCGAAGCGATCCGAATCGTGGCAGCTCGTCTTCTCGAATGTCGTCACGGCGATGTTGTCGTTGGATCCGAAAGGTTCGGTGAGGAACGGCAGCATCCCTGCTACGTGCGCCTACATCCTGCAGGGCATGCTCAAGGTGATTGTCGCTTGGACCGACTGCAGTCGAAAGAAGGATCACCACCGATCCACCTCGACGTCGTTCGCAGCGGCTCTTCAAGGACGCCAGGAGGAGAAGCGTCGCAACGGGCGGCAGAGTCGCGCTCGCATCGCGCAGCAGCCGGGCCGACCGGCTGCAGGCGTCTCGCCCGAGTTTGAACGCTATTCGACGCTGCTGAACCCGGACCTGGCGACGCGCAGGAGCTTTGATGTCGGGCAGGGCGTGGGTGCTGGGCCGGCGACGTCACGAGTCAGGGACTCTGGCGCGTACCAGTCGAGTCCGGCGGGGATGAACGGCTCTTCGTCTTCGTCGTCGTACAGCATGGCTGCGTTCGGACCAGAGGTAGCGACGTTCCCGCAGCAGTACAGCAACCTTCGAGGCGGACCGGCGAGTCGGAACTTTGCACCCGATGCGACAGAGTCGCTCGCGGCCGCGCTGCCCGGAAGCGCAACTTGGACCAGCGACACCACCGTCGCACCGCCGTACCCGCAGCAGCACACGTACTTGGTCGCCAACACCACCTCGATGGCCTCGGGCTCGTCCAACGCGTCGTCGCACACGCACACGCCGCCGGCGCCCTACGAACACGGCGCCAACGGCGTGGGCGGCGCGGTGAATGGCACCAACGGCTTCCTTGCCGATGCGGGCGCGTATGTCGGCAGCGAGGGCGAGGCGCACGGCTCGGTCGCGTTTGACTCGCTCGATTTTATCTTGAACGATGTGCTGGGCTCGTCCGAGTGGTCGGGGATTCTGCAGGATATCTGGCGCACCGAGATGTAGGCTCCGACGTGTCAAACGCAGAACAGCAGTCTCGCATGGAATGCATGCTTTCCTGCAAACCGCACCTCCATTCCATGCTCAGTCGATGATCCGCATGCAACGCACTCGAGAGAATGCGGCACGCCGCTCTGTCATGGTGAAAGTGTCTCGATCGCATTGTCCCTTTGGTTCTCAACAGTCCGGAATCGCCACTGGAACCTTGACGGCCGTCGCGAGTCCGCCGAGCGACGTCTCCTTGTAGCTGGTATGCATGTCGCGTGCGGTCTCGCGCATGGCGGTGATGGCATCGTCGAGCGAGACCGAGTGTTTGCCGTCGCCCGCCAGAGCGAGCTGAGCCGCAGTAACCGCCTTGACGGCGCCGAGGGCGTTGCGCTCGATGCACGGGATCTGCACCTGGCCATTCAGCGGATCGCACGTCAGCCCCAAATTGTGCTCGATGCCGATCACGCTTGCCTGGAGCACCTTCTGCGGGCTGCCGCCGAGCACGGCGACGAACCCGGCCGCCGCCATGGCGGTCGCGACGCCCACCTCGGCCATGCACCCGCCTTCCGCGGCGGACAGCGTGGCGCCGCGCTTGAAGAGCATGCCGATCGCCGCGGCGGTGAGCAGGAAGTTGGTCAGATCGCGTACGGGGTCGTCGTCGAAGATGAACTCGAAGCAGTACTTGAGGACCGAGGGCAGGACGCCCGCGGCGCCGTTGGTGGGCGCGGTGACGATGCGTCCGCCTGCGGCGTTCTGCTCGTTGGTCGCAATGGCGTAGCACGTGAGGTAGTCTATGGCCGGGAAATTGGTGCGGCGCGGAGGGCACGGCATGATCGGGTGGTTGAAGTTGCCGATGATACGTGTTCGCGGCGTAGCGGTCATCGGGTTGACCAGCTCCACCGCGGTCGACCGCTCCGGCGGCGCAGTGTCGATCCCCGGCCCATCGATCTTCGCCCCGCCCGCTGCGCGCGACGGCAGCGCACCACCGCGATACACCCCGCGCAGCAAGCGTGCATACAGCGCCGGCGCACGCCTCCGCACCGCCAGCGGGCCCGGCAGCGTCTTCTCGCCACTCTCCACCCCGGCGCGGATACACTCGTCCATGGTGGTCCATATCTTGATGAGCTTGTCGTGCACCACCTCGGGCGGGTTCCACGTGAGCTCGTTCTCGTACACCACCTGCGCGATGGTGAGATTGCGCGTCGTGCACTGGCGCAGCAGGCTCGCGGCGTTGTGGTACGCCAACGGCGGGCCGGTGCTGGGGCGTGCGGTGAGTTTTTCGGGGGTGGAAGAGGGGGAGAGGGACGTGGTGGTGGTGGGGAGGGATTCGACGCGCGGGAGGAGGTTGTCGACGAGCGGCGTGGAGCCGGCGCGTCGGCCTGGTTCGGCGTCGCTGCGTCGGATCTGCTTGTAGAAGACGTTTTCGCCCCAGTCGATCGGGTGGGCTTCGACGGCGTCGGTGTGCGGCTGGACGGCGGTGTCTGTGTGAGGGTCTTTCGGTTTGGATGAGGAGGTCGGCGTAGCGAGTGCACCGTTGACGACAAAGCCTCCGCCGACCGAGTAGTAGTCGTTGGTCGCGAGCATCTCGCCGTCTGCGTCAAAAACGCTCATCCGAATGCCGTTCGAATGGTGGGGAAGCACCTGGCCGAACATCCACTTGAGATCCGCATCGTAGTCGAAATCGATCACCTTGCCCTCTGTGACCGGCCTCCCGTCTTTGGCGCCCAACGTCTTGAACAGGTTCTTGCCCAAATGCAGCCGCTTGGCCTGCTTGATCTCCTCGAACCGCACGGGCACCGAGGGCGGATCGACCGTCTCGCAGTCGTCCCCCTCGAGCCCGCCCAGCAGCGCCTGCGGCGTCATGTGCCCTGCGCCCGTCAAGGCGAGCGAGCCGTACAGGTTGATCTTGATCGTGTGCACGCGGTGCAGCAGGTCCATGTCCGCGAGGTCCGAGACAAAGATGACGCCGGCACGCATAGGGCCGACGGTGTGCGACGACGACGGGCCGATGCCGACGGAGAAGAGGTCGAAGGTCGAGATGACCGCGTGTTCGGTTTCGTTTGGCTCGGTGGTGGTTGGAGGTTTGGAGCGGGTCGGGAGTGTGCTGTGGATCGCGCGGGTCTGAGGCAAGACGCTGTTGCGATGTGGTGGCCGTGTGTGCGAGAGTGTGGACAGCGAGCGTGCGGCTAGCTTGCTGTCGATCGTACGCCCATGTCGAGCTGCGTTCGTGGCCGAGCCAGCGGTGCGCCGCAGTAGCGAGGCGGACGACACTGCAGACCACATGGTGGCGATCCCAGCTGCACGCGTGTACCTTCGAGGGATGTACGCAGCAGAACGCGGTTCAGCCCGACCTTGACTTCTTGCTGGTGGTAGTGAGAAAGCAAAGACCAGTCAGTGGGCGGGGCCTTGTTGTTGGGATAAGAGGAGACCCACTGCAAAAGATAAGACCAACACTCGAATGTGACAGCTGCAGCCGCCCGCTGAATTTTTTGCCGCAAAAGCGTGGGAACGAGAGAGAGCCGATTGGCAATCCGACCTTGGCCTTCATATCCGAACAAGAGAAATTCCACGACGTGTTGGTCCGACTCTGCACTGTCACATGGCTCTCTCGAGATTGCCTCTTATGGTAAGAGAGTGAGCCGCTCAAGACGCCGACCACCATCGTCACCCACTCACACCTCGCAAGCAACAAACGATGATGACACTGACAGACGCACAAAAGGTCGTGCGCATCTCACGCCTGCGCAGTGCTGCGTCTTGTTGCGCTAGTCGCCCTCGGGCTGAAGCTGAGCACGACGTGACACGTAGGACAAAACGCCTGAGCAGTCAACCAGGACACGAGGCAAACATCGTGCAGCTCGTGTCCGCAGTCGAGCCGGCAGAACTCGAACTTCTTTCCCTCGCCACCCTTCCCCGACCGCGTCATCTCGAAACAGATCGCACAATACACATCGTCGTACGACTTCCACTGATAATCCCCCGCCGCCGCCGCCGCCCTCGGCCTGCTCACCGACGTGTACGGATCGCTGCCCTGCTGCAGCTGCACCCCCCACCGCCGGCGCACAAACTCGAGACACTCGACCGAGCTGCGCGCGCGCGACCAGATCTGCGTCAGCGCCGCCAGCTCCGAGCGCAGGCTCAGCAGCGACAGCACGGGCGGCAGCGACGTCGGCGTCAGCGTCGGCAGGCGCAACGTGATGACCGAGTAGAGGAGTGCGCCGATCACCTTGTCGAACAGCGCAGTGGCGGTTTCGGCGATCCATTTCGTCGACACGAGCACGGACTGGCCGCGCATGCGTGGTGCTCGTCGCTGGCGTGAGGCCGAGGATGTGCTGGCGTCGTTGTCGGGAAGACGCAGAGGTGCGATCGGGTGTGCGACGCTGGTGGAGCGGAGCACTTCGTTTTCGGGCGCACCGACTCGACGGTAGACCTGCTGCCGCTCCGTTTCGCCAGTACGACCGTCAGAGGATGTAGCCCTGGCCGTGTCTGTTTGCTGCTGCTGAGCGCCTTGATCAGATGCAGCGCTGGTCGCTGGATTCAAGGACGGCATCATCGGCCTGCGATTCCGCGCATACCTAGCCGGAGGTGTGCCGTTGACAGGCTCCGTCAGCACCGCTTTGACGAATCGAGGCAGAGGCAGCATCTCCACCAAAGGCGGAAGATGAGAAGGCGAAGGGAGTCGCAGCTGCTCCGGCAGCATGTTGCTGATCGATGAGGCGTCCACCTTGGGCAGCACACTGAGCAGATGCACGATCGTAGACGCCGTCTCGAGCATGACAATGAGCGACGATGGCAGCAGATCGCCTGCTTGGAAGATCGACTTTCGCGCGCTGCCGGAAGATGATTGCAGATCCATCACTTCAAAGCCGAGCCGGGTCCTCCAGGCGGAGCATCTCGACCGGATGGCCGCCACGGTTGCTGGCTGACCTGTGACAAGGGCGACAAGAGCGAGCACACCCAGGTAGACGAGTGGAAGCGTCACCGAGTAGAAGCGAGACTTGGCTCCCAGCAACGAGTTCTTGACGAGCCCATCTTCGACTGCCATGCCCGCCAGACGGATCGCCCAGAGCACGTGCAGCAACACGAGCGCAGGCAGCACATGCTCGTCGACCAGGAGGCCCCAGCTGAGTTTGGGAAAGCGGAAGAGCGAGCCGGGCGGTGGCTGGCCTTGCTGCGATGTGGCGGTGTCTTGAGCATTCTTTGCTGAAGGTGCAGCTGATGGGCCGGCTTTTGCGCTGGTAGACGCCGCCTTTGCTTTGAGCTTGGAGCTCGTCTTTGCACTGGCTTTCGGGAGCGCTGACGAGGATGCAGGCGATGCAGCGGCTACCACGAGACCGTCAATGACGCTGATCGACCATCCCGATCGAGGCGGTTGGCTGACGCTTACAGCAGAGTCGTCCGGAGATGACGTGAGCTGGCTCGTGTTATACGGGCTGAGGAGGACGAGCAGCAGCAAGAGGCACAGTCGGGGTCGGTAGACGTTTTTGCGGAACTGGTCGAGACTGGAAGAGCTGAGTGCGAGCGAAGGAAGCATGTCGTTCGCTTCACATGGCAGTGAGGGTGAGTATGGTTGGAGATGGTGAGCGAGTGAGAGGGAGCCGTGCCCACCAAGTCGAGAGGCGTTGGTGGAGGTCGGTTGGCGCAACCCGTGAAAAAGCTGCATGAGAACCCTCTTTGCCTAATTTCCAAATCCGCACGGCAATCCATTGCATCGCTTGAGACGACTGGTTGCTTCTCATCTCGTCGTATCGTTAGCTTGCACAGGTGCTCTCTCAGAGCAGAACACGACGAGATGACCGGGCGAGCACCTCCACCGCCCGGTCCACCACCAGGGCCGCCTTCAGGACCGCCACCCGGGCCACCACCACCAGCACCTCCACGGACGGCACCGCCAGCACCGCCAGCACCGCCCCAAGAGAGCAACATCGACTCTGCTGCTGGCGGTACTATCGACCGCGTCGCTCCAACCTCAGCTGCATCCAATGGCACCGATCATCCCAACAACGGCACACAAGAGAATGCATCGGACAAGAGAGCCTTTGCGCTCGAACGCACGGCACTGCTGCAACAGCTCGAAATCGATCGCATCCTCGGCGCGTTCCGTCTGAATCCGTACGACGTGCTCGAGGTGCCACTAGAAGCGGACGACAAGGAGATCAACAAGATCTACCGCAAAAAGTCGCTGCTCATCCATCCGGACAAAGTCAAGCATGGTGAGTGTTCGTGACCCCTCGGCCAAGGTTGATCACGCAGACTGACCCCTGTTTTCATTCGCCCTCCGATCAGAGAGAGCGGTGGAAGCATTCGACCTGCTCAAAAAGGCATCGTCGCACCTTCTCGACGAAGAAAAGCGCAAGCTGCTCGACGAGACCGTGATGGATGCGAGACTGATGGTGCTCAAGCAGCTCAACCTGCCGTTTGCTACGCCTTGCGACGATGCGCGTCTAGCCAATCTGAGCCCGAGCTGGGACGAGCGCGTACGCAGCGCCACCAAGGAGCTGATGGTCGACGACGAGCTGCGGCGAAGGAAAGCGATCCGCATCCAGCACCAGGCAGAGGGCGAGGCGCAGAGGAAGAAGGAGCAAGCCGTCGAAGAGCGCAAGCGGAAGGCGGAGCATGATGCGGCTTGGGAGCAGACGCGTGATCATCGCGTCGCTGATTGGAGGGCGTTCCAGAAGGGCAGCAAGAAGAAGAAGAAGGGCGATGCCAACATCCTTGGGTGAAGTAGCAACCTCGCAATGCAGATATTAGATGGCTTGCTTGTTTCTGAAGCCGTCTGAGCTTGACGAGCTTCAATGCTGTCCATTCTCTCCAGCTGAAAGCGCCGTGTGAGGGAAGGACTGTCGATTCCGTCGACGGCCGGCTTGTGACTGGATCCAAATTCGCCGGCGGTGTTCGGTGAGTTTATTTTTGGATGCAAGCCTCCACTCGATGATGCGCACGACCAACGAGCTATCTCGACCTCGACATCCAGTGTTGCTCTTCTTTACTCACCATCATCTCCTTCGCTCATATCAGACGAGCCATGCCCAACGTCACCTTCATCAACGACACGCAGGTGCCGCTCAACATCTGCCTGAAGCAGGTGTCGCCGCTGCACTATGCCAACTCGGTGGCGCCCAACGGCGGACGCGCGACGATGCACACGGGTCGAGTGTGGTTCACCATCCAGGCGCGCATAGATCGCGGCGACAATGGATACGACAGGTTCCAGACGTATGCGCCCATCGCTGCCATCACGGTGGGGGCGCTGTCGCTCGGTGCCGGTGCGATCTACTTTGCCGGTGCGAGTGCTGCCGCGGGTGGAATGGTCGCCGCTGTCTCGGCGGTGGCGGCGAGGGTGTCTGCTGCGGTGGCGACACACACTCCGACGGTGAAGCGGCTGCTTAAGTACGCGTCCAAGGGGCAGACGGTGGCCAAGATCGGACAGGTGGTGGGCATCGGCGGAGGCGCGCTGGCTGGCGCCAAGGGAGCCAACGGCAAGTCGAAGCCGGTGGACGAGCAACTCAAGGACAAGGCGGCGCAGGCATCCAAGTCGGCGCTCAAGAAGCTCTTGCAGGGAAGCGTGCTCAGCTCAGCCGGCTGGTACATCGATCGAGACCGCACGATTCGCATCACCGGTGGACCCAACGCTTCCATCACCGACGGACTGCTCGTCATCGAAACCGACACCACCGTCCCATTCACGCTGGTAGACGAGACTGGAAAGACGGTCGCCGTAGGCAACCAGGCGGGTGGAGAGCCCGTTCCTGAGACTCGGACTGAAGGAGACGATCTAGACGACACGGAAGATGCGGCCAAGCTGAACCCGCCTCCTGGTCCCTCGGTGGCCATGGGGATCGGTTCGGCCACTGCAGCGGCGGCTGCGGCTGGAGGGGCGCCTGTACTCCAGGCGGAAGGACGAAAGCAAGAAAAGAAGAAGGATGGCTTCTGGATGCGCACGCTCAAGGGCGATGACGGCTTCTAGCTTGCTCGCCTTTCGCTCCCGAAATACAAACCCATGATACCCCTCTGGCGGACGAGACTGTTCGTCATCTCGCTCACAGCTGGAGCTCCCGTTGACCGTTGAGCTGCTGCGAGCAATGAGCTGTTGTCAGATGCAGGATCGATCGAGATTGCAAGAATGTTAGATTCAGGAACGCAGCTCTCGAAACAAATGCGCTGCTTTGGATTGGTCAGAAAAATGACAAATCGAGGCAGCTGACGCTCGAGATCTGCGTTGCTGCTTCAGGGTTCAGCTGCGAGTTGTGCAGCTCGATGACGAAGGCGTTGGAGGCACGTTGTCTGCGTCTTTCGGCGCTTCTCACGCTTCGCCCACCAACCGAGCCTGTCGGTGATGTGGAGGAAAAAGCCCCATCAAACTCGACTTTCAGCGTTTTGCATCGACCGGTGGTGCCGAGTGAGTGCCCTTCTGTGCCGTTGCTGATTGAGCAATCACAGCGTCGGATGTAGCGAATGCGATCGTGGGAAGAGGCTCTTGTTGAACGGCACAGTTTTGGGGTGTCTTGACTGGGGAAAGGGTGGGGATGAAGAGCGAGTGAAAGCCAAAAAAAAGAGGGGTGAAGGCTCGCGATCGACGCAACAGCGCCAGATTACACGCTCCTCTCTCAGTGCTGCTGACTACAGCGAGAGACGATTCGACCTTCGAGGCTTGTTGTTGGGCTTTCCATTCTCTCCCTTCCCACCATCACACCTTATCGGGTCCCTCACACCGTCGACGATTTCGCAATCATCGTCCGCAACTCATCGTAGCCTACACCGCGTTTATGCTTCTTCTCCATCAACAGCACCCTCGGTTGTTGATCCGTGCAGCTCGCGCTACACTTCTTTCCAGCTACACCCTTCCCCCAACGAGCCAACTTCTCTTCCTCAATCATCAAGATGTCTGAACAGCGCGTTCGCGTCGGCAGCGCCAAGGAGGTCGCTCAGGGCAAGATGAAGGAGTTCACCTTCGCCGGTGAAGGCGACGATGCCGTCAAGGTGCTCGTCTCCAACGTCAAGGGCGAGCTCCACGCTACCTCGTCCAAGTGCACCCACTACGGCGCCCCGCTCGCCAACGGTGTGCTCACCGGCGATGGCCGCATCATCTGCCCGTGGCACGGCGCCTGCTTCCACGCCAAGAACGGCGAGATCGAGGATGCGCCTGCGCTCGACAGCCTGCTCAGCCTCAAGCTCGAGGTGGAGGGCGACGACCTCTTTGTCACCGCCGACCCGGAGAAGCTCAAGGGCAAGCCTGGTGTGGCGCCCAGCTGCAAAGGCGGTGTGCAGAGCGTCGCCAAGGGCAAGGGCGTCGTCATCGTCGGCGGTGGTGCCGGCGCCATCAACTGCGTCGAGGAGCTGCGCAAGAACGGCTACCAGGGCAGCATCACCATCGTCTCGAACGAGCAGGCCATCATCGACCGCACCAAGCTCAGCAAGGCGCTCATCGCCGACGCGGACAAGGTGACGTGGCGCAGCAAGTCGCACCTCAGCAACGTGCTCGGTGTCGAGCTGCAGAACACCACGGTGACCAAGGTCGATGCCGACGCCAAGAGCGTCACGCTCGACAACGGATCGACGCTCGAGTACGAGAAGCTGGTGCTTGCCACCGGTGGCACGCCTAAGCGCATCCCTATTCCGGGATCTGATTTCAAGAACGTGCTGGTGCTGCGCCAGATCAGCGACACCAAGGCGATCAACGAGGCGGTGGGCAACGAGGAGGGCGACGAGTCCAAGAAGAGCAAGAATGTCGTCGTGATCGGCTCGAGCTTCATCGGCATGGAGGCGGCCATTGCGCTCACCAAGCGCGCCAACGTGTCGGTGGTGGGCATGGAAAAGGTGCCCTTTGAGCGCGTGCTCGGCCAAGAGGTGGGCCAGGGTCTGATGCAGGCGCAGCTCAAGAACGGGCTCAAGTTCCACATGCAGGCGGGCGTCGAGCGCATCGAGGGCGACAAGTCATCCGGACCCACGGCGGTCGTCATCAAGAACAGCGAGGGCAAGCAGGAGTCTCTCGCTGCCGACGTGGTCATCCTCGGCGTCGGTGTTGCGCCTGCTACGGGCTTCCTCGAGGACTCGGGCTTCAAGCTCGAGAAGGACGGCGGCGTCGCGGTCGACTCGAAGCTGCGCGTCCAGGGCCACCAGGACATTTTCGCCATCGGCGACATTGCCGCTGCCCCCACGCGCGCTTCGGACCACAGCAGGATCGAGCACTGGAACGTCGCGTCGAACCACGGGCGTGCAGTCGCCAAGACGCTCGCGGGCACCGAGACGGACTACGACAAGGTGGCCATCTTCTGGTCTGCGCTCGGCTCGCAGCTGCGCTACTGCGGCAGCGGTGGCCCGCAGTTTGACAGCGTCTATGTGGACGGCAAGCCGGAAGAGCTCAAGTTTGCAGCTTACTACGCAAAGGGCGACGAGGTGGTCGCGGTGGCGACGATGGGCGTCGACCCGCTGATGGTGCAGTGCAGCGAGCTGATCCGCATCGGAGCCATGCCCACGCTGTCCGAGATCAAGGGCGGCAAGAACCCGCTCGACGTCGATCTGGCTTTGCCGTCGGCTCGGATCTAGAGGTGCAGACGAATCGATTCTCTTGTATGCAGTAGACACCTTTCTTGTCAATGCTCAGTCTTTGCTCGAGACCAAACATCGAGTGATACGCGCATGTCCGTGGAACAGGTGCACACGTACTAGATTGCCGTCGACGAACCGAATGCACACGCACGCGAGTGCAGGCGGAGATGTACCGTCACGGAGAGAATTCGAACCGACCATGCCTGTATGACGCGACATGGCCTCCTCCGAGGTTCGGCCAGCTCCTTACGACAAGCGGCAATACGCCACGAGAGCGTGAGAGAAGCAAGGCGAAAATGGCTCGGTGTGCATTTTTAGGTCCAGAATTTTACACACGAATGTCGTGATTCTGAAATTTTTGACAGTTCGGGGGATACACGACGCAGAACGTGGCTTTTTTTCGTCTCTTATGACAGCCAATCGGGGCATCTTCTGCCATCAGAGCGGGGCGGAGACAGTCTCGGCTAGAATTTCTTTTCGCACTTTGAGCTTCATCTGTGCGTGGCTGCCCCACACTGGCAAACGGGGGAGATTCCGCTTGTTCGAAAGAAAAAAAGCGAAAAAAAAGGGCGAAAAAAAGGCTGCCGGTCCGTGGATTTGTCTCGAAAAAGTGTGCCGCTCAGTCAGCTGCTGACCAGTCTTTCGTCCTTTTTTTTTTTTTTTTTTTTTTTTTTTTTCTTTATTTTTTTT
>LT795054.1:69691-107943 GCA_900162835.1 Sporisorium reilianum f. sp. reilianum | reverse complement strand
GCCGGCGCCAACGCACGCCGCTTCGAGGTACGCGAGCGCCACCTCGAGCAAGCGCAGAACGGCAAGCGCGCCGGGCGCATCGAGCTCGGCGGCGCGCTGCTGCGCAAGGACTTCCACGAGATCGACCAGGAGCTCGGTCCCGGCCCGCACATGGCCGGCAGCGTGCTCGTCGTGCTCGCCGAGAGCCTCGAGGATGTGCGCGCGCGCGTGATGCAGGACGAGTACACCCAGGGCGCCGTGTGGGATGTGGAGAGGATCAAGATCTACCCGTTCCTCCAGGCGCCGCTCAAGAGTGCTGCGGCTGAGGCGATGGAGGTGGAGGGCGCGAGTGCAGATGCGCCGAGGACCGGCGCTAATGCCAATGCGACGCTCGGCCAGCTGCGCCAGGATCTGGCGGCAGGCAAGGGGCCAAAGTTGGTCACGCTCGGTGCGCTGAGGAGGATGCACCAGCGTGTGAGCCGCTCCGACTGAGCGCCGTCCCCACTCGACCTCTGAACGGTTCACCGAACACAACTCGCTGGCAACGCACAACGCTGCACGCAGCACCAAAAGACATGGCTTCTGTTCCAACTTGTCACACCAGTTGATCCCACTCGATCTGTCCGTCGACGGCACCAGATCAACCCCACATATACCCACCCAACGCTGGTTCGATAAACTGCCAAAAAAAGGAGAGCTGGCGATGCACCGCTCTCCACGAACGTGTCGCTTCAACGCGATTCAGTGCTACAGATTCGGTCGTGAATTCGCACAGTGACGCTGCCTTGGCGGCGTTTTCAGAACCACATGCTCTCGCCCCAGTGCCTTTGTATCAAACTGCAATGCTTCTGCTTCACCGTCCGAATGCCGAACATGACTCTCAACCCTTCACAGCGCGTGTTCCTTTCTCTGACGAATTGGCTTGTCTTGACACAATCGCCACAGATCACACACGCCCACACGTCTTGACACGTAGCCTGTCCCGTCACAAGGGCGCTGTCTGAAGAGATGCTTTTCGCTTTCATCCCATGAACAGGAGTGGTTCTAGAGCTCGGGCATCCAGCGCACCGCCTTCTCCTCGTTCTTGGTGTGCACGATGAGGCGGTGTCCGAGCATGCCCTCGGTGTGGAACGAGGCGTGCCAGCGTTCGGGGATGGGTTTGCGCTGCGTGCACCAGTAGAAGATGTCCCAGTCGGGTTCGTCGAGCAGCTGTTCCCGCCAAAAGCAAATCAAAGTCAGCACTGCATCTTTTTACAGTAGAGAAAGTGATGGCAACTTACACGATCAAATTCATCCAGTTCGGCATCGGGCAGGTTCTTGAGCTCCTTTTTCGCAAACGTGCTGAGCAGCAGATCCGTCTCGAGCGTACCGCGCTTGCGGCACTGGTACACGAGGCGCGCGATCTTGGTGTCGCGCTCTTCGCCCTCTCTACCCGGAACACGCATGGGGGCATCGACGCCGTCGAGCGCCTGCCGCTCGGACGCGAGGTTGACGCCGGCCCACTTGGACTCGGGCCCGGACTCCGGGCCGGAGTCAGCGTTGTTCAGGTCCACAATGTCCGGCGAGAACGGCAGCGGGTACGGGTCGGACAGCTGCGCATCGGGCACGGTGCCCGAGGGGCCGGTCGCGTTGTGTGTCGCTTGCGAAGGGCCAGTGGCGCCTTGGTTGGTGCGCGACGGGTTGGGCATGTCTGGTTTCGAGGTGCAGCGGAGCGCGGTGGTGGAGAGCGCCGCGGGGCGGGCGAGCCGCGCAGCCGGTGCAAGGAGGGTGTTGCGGCTGGCCAACGTACGGCGCACAGTCGTGGTTGCGAGTCGCATCGTCATGGTGCACTAGGTTGGTGTGGAAAGGTGGTGAGACGGGAGGTGTTGGTGAGGACGAGGTGAAGAAGAATGCTTCTGTTCGGCACTCGGAATTGGCCGGCTCTCCACTTTTTCTGAAATGAGCTCATCAGCACGGGTCTGGCTGATGAAAGCAAAATCCGGCTTATGTAAGCATCCCTCTCTCCCCCCCAAACCATCCTCGACGACCAACACCATCCTCCTCCTCAACACGCAGACCACACACACACCTCAGACCACCGTCGCAGCCAAACCGGAATCGTGAAAGACATGCTTGCGAATGACGTCTTCTATAGTACAAGGAATGAACGACGGCGAGAAAATGCGACGTGATATGAATAAGATTGCGCTTTATACAGATTGTCTATGCTGAAGAGAGGTGTGCGCGCTGGCGTCTCAACGGCCGGCAGCATGCGAGCCGTCGGACGAGGCGTTGAACGAGCCGTGGTGCGGCGTGTGTGCGCGCGTCGACGCGGCGAGGTCCACGCTGGTGCGCGCGGCCTCGGCGGGCTTGTGCTCGGCGTCGTCCTCGCGGCTGCCGACGCGCGTCGCATCCGCCGCCTCGGCCTTCTCGAGATCGTCGTCCGCGCTCGCCGGCTTGGCTGCCGCCTGCTGCTGCTGCGACAACGCTATCATCTGCTCGAGCATGCGCGACGCCTCGGAGGCATACTTGCATTCCGCGCGGATCGACGCGCCGTACTTGTAGAACACGAACGGGAACGGCAGGCACAGCAGGGCGAGCAGCCCGCCGACCGCCGGACCCCAGTGGATGCCGTTCTTGCCTCCAATGGAATACAGCGAGGGCGTAAAAAGTGGAAAGGCGAAGCCAAAGAGAGAGCGAATGACGCTGTTGGACGCCAGGACGGATGCGGCGTAGATCAGGTACGAGTCCGTGAGGTATCCCATGCACGAGAGGAAGATCATGACCATTCCGAGACCGAACGGCGCACCGCCAATGATGGGCGCGATCCAATGCACGTCCGGGCTGTCCGTGGCAGCAAAGATAGCAAGACCGACGACGATGGCGACGGAGCCGATCATCGCGGGCACCAGACGCGTCTCGGGCGGCGCGAAACCGTTGTGTTTGTTGTGGACGCGCACGTATTTCGGGTTCTCGACGAAAATAATCCAGACGAGAGCGCTGAGCATTCCCACGAGAACACCGAGGAACGCCAGGCCGCCAATGCCAGGACTCCATCCACGCAGCCGCTGGAAGACGATGGGGAACGCACCGAACAGCGAGTACAGGATACCATAAATAATGGCAATGTAGATCGAGAGCAGCATCACGATGGGCTCGTAGAAGAGCAGCAGCCACGGGCGCAGCAGCGCGCCCTTGAACTGCGTCGTCAGCCGCAGGTCGCGGCCCTTGTCGAGCTTGCAGATGTACGCGCTGCCCGTCACCTTGGCGAGCTTCTCGGCGCGCCAGCGCAGCAGCACGGGCGCGTACGTCTCGGGCATGGTGAACACGGCAATCACCGTGATGACACCCGAGAAGATCGCAAGGAAGCCAATCACCCACTTCCAGCCGTGCGTCTCGCCGAGGAAGCCGCCGATGATCGGACCCAGCGCCGGACCCAGGAAGGGCGCACTGGCGAAGATCGCCATGGCCAGCCCACGCTGCTTGGCCGCAAACATGTCGGCGAGCGTGCCGCCCGTGTTGACCAGCGGGCTCGAGCCAAAGAAGCCGGCCAAGAAACGGAAGACGAGCAGCGACGCCATGTTGGGCGACGCGACCGACACGGCCTGCCAGAGCGTGAAGGCGGACGAAGTGAAGATGAACAGGTTGCGCCTGCCGACCACCTCGGAGAAGGGCGCCCAGAACAGCGGGCCGAACGCAAAGCCGAGCACGAAGAGCGACACGCCGAGCGTGATGATGATCTCCTTGGGCGGGCGGAACTGCACGGCGATCGACTCGACGGCTCCCGAGTATGCGCTGGATGCCAGGGCGACCGAGAGCGTCGCAACGGCCACCTGCAACGTCTGCAGCCACTTGTACAGCGACGACCACGTCTGCGGGTTCTCCGGATCTTGCGAGAGCCATTCGACCAGGTACGGATCCTCCTTGGTGCCCGAGCCCGCGTACTGGTGCTGCACGATCTTGCTGAACGGTGTGACGTAGAGGCGGTACGGTGTTTTGGCGAGACTGTGCTGATCTGCGTCGGCCACTGCGTCGGCGGCAGTGGGCGTCTGCTCTTTGCTGAGGTTCGACGACATGATGGGTCGTATGAGCGCACGCCGAGGGTAGGGAGAGTGGTGAGGGGTAGAGTTGGAGAAGTGAAAGATCAACGGCAGCTATAAGTAGTGTTGCCAAAAACAGCTGCCAGCGCGGTTATCCTCGACACGCAAGGTTCGTCCGTTTGTTCGCGGCGAAGCAAACTTTGTGCAGGTGCAAGTGCAGCGATCAGGGCCGAAGTGGGAAGGTGGATGGGCACGAGGAAAGCGTCATAGAGCACGTCCACGGAGCGGCAAGTAACGAATCCGAGGGCTTTCAAAGCGGGAAGGACCAGCGCGCACACAGAAGAGAGACGGTCATGAGATGTGACAGAACGGCCAATTCGGTGTGCAGGATGCGACTGCACGAGGCCGCGTGCGTCGGCCAAGTCAAAGGCAAACAGATGCACGGGCAGCAAGGGTGCTCGCTATCTGAGCGGCAGCCACGCTCGACGTCGATGTCAGCTTCCATGACCGCGAACGGAAACTGAGGATGCGCATTTAAAAAAAAATGCCTGCATGGATCTGCCTGTCGAATCCACTCCAATGCGTGGTTTCCTTTGTGATCGTCGGTGAGCCATGAACGTTTAGCTCTGTCTTGCTTGCTCAATCACGACTAGCTTGTCGATGCTCGCACCGATCCTATTCTTGCTCCTAAACACCACGATACAATATTGGCATCTAAAAGCGAAAATGAAAGGGATAGGAACTCATCACTGACGGCTCGCCAGCCGGGCCAACTACAGAACCAACTGCCGTGGTGGCGACGTGTTTGTCAAACACGCTGACAGACGACTTTTTTTACGGTCGGAGTTTGAGAGGCGAGCGCGTTTTGACAGTTATGGGTGGGAAGTGCGCCTCGAAAAAAAGACGTGAAAAAGGGACAGCAACTTAATTCCGGTCAAGGCACAGGGCCAGTCAAAAAAAGGCTGCGAAAGTGACGGCCACTTTCTGAACACGCATCATCGCCGTTGCCACCATCCATCGACGCGATCTGTGCTAGCGGACATCGCACGGCGGGCGCTGTGGCCACGTTGCTGTTCCGATATCCTTAGATGCGGCTATTGCGGAAGCACGTTCTGGAATGCGAACGGTAAAAGTCTCGAAGCTGCTTTGGAAACGTCCAAGCCTGTCTCTGCTGGACCTGCATGCTTTCAAATTCGGCACTCATTGGCGTGAGCTGGCCGCCTTTGCGGATCGCCTCATGGCATCACATGTACTGCACGGCGAAGCTCGGTCGACCACATTCGACACTGCCACCTGCTTCGATCGGAACCCGGCCAACGGTACTATAGCTTGCGACTCGCGCTGTCGCGGCATTCTCTTCCGTCGTATCGCCGCACCCCTTTGACACGTTCGTCCTATCTGCTCGCTCGCGCACGCTCTCGCAATCCGTTTCGAGATAATGCATGCATGGTCCAGATAACGAACTCCCTCCCTCGTATCAGTTCCGTCGTGGTATCTATAGAAACGGCATATCCAGTCCCGCTGCAGCCAGGTCGGTGAGTGCATCGTCGAGCCACATCTTGGTCAATAGATCTTCCGCTTGCGATCCGTCGCCGCCCATCATCTGCTGCTGCGGATGCGAAACGCCACGATAAGCGCCGTCGGCCGCGTGGGATGGATGCTTGGACGAAAACGACGACCCGGCTGCCGGGCTCGCATTGGACGATGGCGACCGGTTCACCGTGCGCGGCGACGGAGCCATCATGCTGCCCAGCGATCCCGCGTGCGCTCGGTGTGCGTGCTGCGGCGCACCCGCGGACGACGCACCGCTGGCCCACGACGATAGCGGATGGTGCGACGTCGGAGGCGCCAGCGTCGACGTCTGGTCATCGAGCCACTTGAGGAACAGCTGAGGATCCACTTCGCCCGCCAAGATGTCCGCCGTGCTCCACCACGATCCCGTGCCGCCGCCTCCTGCCATGCTCTGTGCAGCTGGCATCGGCGCCGCCGTCCACCCAGCCCCCGCCGTGTTGCTCCAAGCGTCGTTGGCGTTTGAAACGTGGTCCTGGCGCATGTGCTCGGGAGGACGTGCGTATGCGGAAGCATCTGCCGACGCGGGTGCGCCCATCACCGCACGGGATTGCATGGCTCCCTCGGCAACACTCGCGTGGCCAGTCGTCTGCGCGCGTGTGCCTGGCGTGAGATCACTCACTGGCTCAAATGGCAGCAGTCTAGCCGGCGTTGAAGAAGTCTCGAGCGAGGCGGAAGTTGAAGGCCGAGACCCTGCAGCAGCCGTGTGAGCAGCCTGTCTGTCCGGCGCATCGGCTGTCTTTTCGACGCAAGAGCGTTCCGCCTCGTTCGCAGACGCCACACTTGCTGCAGCCTCTGACTGCGCCAGTTGCGACGTGCTTTGCGTGCGCGTCTTGGTGCGCGCCTGGCCGGCACTGTTGGACGCCGTCCGTGTCTTTGCGTCCGTCAAGACCAACTGCTTGGCCAATTGGCGCAAGTACATCGAGTAGCGATTCGCCAGATGCACGCCGTCCGGAGCGGCACGTTCCAGCGCCGTAATCACCTGCTGCAGCGATTGTGCGCATCTCTTGAGCGGCAGGATGACATCCGACACCGCCGTCGCCTTGACGCAGAACACCGCCGCCATGACGAGCAGCAGGAACCACCGCGCGGGCGCGCACATCATTGTCTCGAGCTCGACGGTGAGGATGCGGATGAGACTCTGCGCGGCGGCCAGCGCCTCGCGCACAAACGGATAGGCAGGATGCGTCGAGAAACTGACCGTGTACGACGCGGCTGCCGACGCGGCGGCACTTGCGCCTGCCTTGCCGAGCCGTCCCTTGGACCCAATCTCTGCCGCTTCGGATGCGCGGTACTGCCGGTGGGTGCGCAGCGTGCGCAGACTGCGCTTGACCGAGTCGAGCGCGATGCCGTTGGCGTACAGACGCGCGTAGTGGTACTCGACGCGAACTCGGAGCGAGGTCATGTCGCGTGTGGGCTCGATGCGTGGCTGCGTCCAGTTGGCCCAATTGTCCAGATCGTCGCGGATCGACTTGAGCGCCGGCACAAAGTCTTCATCCTCCAGCAGTCGCTCGGTGACGGCTTTGGACCGATACAGGTTCTCGCAGGTGCGAAAGACGATCTGCAGCAGCTCTGCGTGCGCGCGAAACGCGATCCAGGCACGATTGGAGCCCGATGGGAACCCGACCTCGCCGCTGTTGCTGATGTCGGCGTTGAGCAGGAACGGGTGCGTGCGATCGCGGACGAGGTTCATAAACGGTGCTGCTAGGCCGGGACTCGAGATCCTGCGACCCAGTCGCACGGACAGATGGCAGTCGGCGTGGACGCTCGACATCCACACGCGCATTCTGCGCTCTGCGTTGCGTCGCGAAGCAGCATTGCGACTCGAGATGCCGCTGTACGTAGCGTCGTTGTGCAAGTCGAGCCGTTCTGCGAGTCGCAGCGCCGTGCCGGTCAGCATCCAGGCGGTATCGTCGAACTTTTCCGACTCGCGCATGTCGGCTTGGCGAGGCTTCTGCGAAGGACGCGTGCCCGTTCGCTTCGAGCGAGCTGGACGTGGGATCTGCCCCTCGTGCTCGGATCTGAGATCGTCACCCGTCGCAGCCACCGTGGCTGGACTCGTGGCAGAGGCGTCTTCGGCGTCTTCGACGTCCGAGTCGGATGCCGCTTGGTCTTGGGCTTCGTCGTCGGAATCCTCCGAGTCGGAGCTGCCGTCGGGCGAGGAGCGTCGATCGTGCAGGTCGAGCGTGGCCCATTCGCTGAGGATGAGCAGCGCCTCGATGGTGCCGATGGTGTGCGAGGCAGGCAGGAAGAAGGACCGGCTGATCTTTTCCTGCGTCCACTTGGAGATCTTGCGGTGGAACGTGTCGACGGCAGTGACGTGCGCATTGTGGTTGGTGACATCGTAGCGAGAAGCAACGGACAGCATGGCGCCAAGCAGGATGGGCTCGCGGCAGACCAGCTCGGACAAGGCTTCGGGCGACTTGTCGAGGAGATGGGGCGAGCAGTGCGGAGCAAAGGAGTGCATCTGTCGAATGAAAAAGTTGAGAAAGTATCGTGCTTCGCTCCTCTTGATGAGCTTGAGACGCACGGGCTCGAACTTGCTCCAGCCGTAGTTGTGCTTGAGCGGTGGAGGAGTGACGGGGCGGTAGAGGAGTGCTGCTGCTGACCGTTGAGCAGAGCTCGAGCTGGTGCGAAGGCCGGATGCTGCGTGAGAGGTGGAAGCACCTGCTGAGAAAGAAGCTAGCTGTTCGGACGAACGAGCGTCTGCATGCTGGCTGGATGAACCACCTTGTTCCAAAGCTGATGAGGATGCTGCTGCTGCTGCTGCTGCTGCGCCGCCATTCTCTTGTTGGTCGCGATCGGCTCTGTCCGCATCGACGTCGTTGGTTGCTTCTCTCGAATCCACTGCGACGCCTGCCAGTACTCGGAGCGCATCCTTGCTGTGCTGCAGCCCTACCTCTGCGTACTGCTGCAGTGAATCCAGTCGCGAGATGAGTCCAAGCGGCTCGTTGTTGGCGGTGGTTGCTGTCGATGGGCTTGCGGAGTCAGCAGAACCGACGAGCTCTTCCTCTGCGATCGGATCGTCCGTCGGCTCATCCAGAGCATCGGCACGTTGCGATGTGACCAAATCGCTCGAGAGTTTCCTGCGCTTGCTGTTCGGCACACGCGCGCCATCGTGACGGTTGAGTCCGTAGATCATGCCGATGCTCGGAGCGTCCGACGGGTCGAGAGCAGAGACGGGCACATCGTGACGAGCCGAGTGGAGTCGCGGGTTGGTGGTAGGAAGCGAGGCGAGCGCCGCACCAGCGAGTGCATCGATGGCGGAAGAGGCGGTGCTGTGCTCGTCGAGCTCGTCCATGTCGTTGGCAGCAGACGAAGTGCGCGGGTTCTTGGCGAGGTGATGCGCGCCAAACGCCTGCGATCGAGATGAGCGCACTTTGGGTCCACGTCCACGCGTCGACATGGTGAAGAGACACGGACGCATCTCGCGCTTGCAGCGTGCACATGGTGGCTCGGACGGCGCCGCCAAGTCGCCCAGCTCGCACTTGACCTTTTTGGTGCGGCACCCATCGCACGCCTTGAAGGAACGCTGGAAGTCCTTTTTCGCTGAGCCACCGTCGCCGTCCTGCGTACCAGACCGAGAGGCAGGCGATTGGGCCAGGCAAGGCACCGAGGCGCCCGTGGTGTCGCTCATCTTTTGACTGTCTCGAACGGGCGAGTAGGCGCCATTGCTGCGCGCGCCGTGGGCCGAGGGGGATTGGTAATGCGCGTGCGGATGGTGGTGGTGGTGGTGGTGGTGGTGGTGGTGAGCAGCGTCATTGGCGGCGTGCGGAGACGTCGACCGTTCCTGCATCGCTGCGTACATTTTTGCAGTCCTTGACCGGCCGCGACCAATGCCAGTCACTCCGCCGCAGCCGCGCAGCCCGCTAAGTTACGCTTCGAGGTGGAGACCGGTGACGGGCGCGGTCGGAATCGATCGGCGCTCAATCGGCGCTTGCCGGTACGTTGGTTAGCAGCTCGAAAGCTGATAAGGCGGAAAAGAGTCGATCCGGTAAAACGAGAACAAGGTTTGACGGGTGGAGAAAAGAGCGAAGGGCGAAGAGGAACGAGAGCTTGGCTGAAGCTTCTTTACCGCTCTTTGCCGTCCGGGCGTGCGTGCTTGCGTCTTGCGTGGTGGTGGTGGTGCACGCCGCGGGTTCTCGTCGACATCCCAACGCAGAAAACAAGGCAGGGGGTCCACTTTTTTCCCCGCGACTGTTTGACCCTTTTGCTCCGCTCGGCTTTTGACGGCTATTTGGCACTGAAAGCCAGGCAGGACACGCATCGGCGATCGTCGATCCTTCTCTCACACACACTCGGATGCCACTCAGGAGCAACGATGGCTGCTGCAAAGACAGAGACTGCATTGTATCAGGCCAGCCTGACGAGCCAGCTGCGTTCACGATGAAAAGAAGGTGTGGCGGGGTCAGAACAGTGCAAGAGAGAAGACTGCGGAGACAAGACTGCGCTTGGCTGACGAAAGGGGAAAGACTCTTCAGTACCACTCGGCGGCGCTCGCGTACGACTTGATGGGCTTGAACCCTCTCTCTTGCGTGTTGCAGTCGAACGTAGCGGGGCGCACTCCGTCTCCGCTGGGTGTGAAGCCGTCCTTGTGCACCTCGTCCCAAGCGGCTTGCATGGTTCGTTCCTGCTTGGACACGGCTCGGCACGCCAGATGCTCGGTGAGACGCATTCCTACCAGTCCGAAGGTGACCAGGGCGCCCAGCGCAGCACCGGCAACCAGCGCGATGTTCTTCTTGTCCTCCCATTTTGACACTGCTTTGTATGTGCTGACAGGCTTCTCGATTAGCGGCGCCTCTCGCGCCACCAGCCGTTGACCTGTCGACGGCATAGTTTGGAGCAACAGATTCTCGTTGCGAGTCAGTGCTGTGTTCGAGATGCAGCTGTCGTTCTCGTGTAGATGCGCATGCTTTCAACTCACGGTCTCGATGCTTGGTCTCTTTGTTCTCGTTTGTGTATGGCGTGGGGTGCGCTTGGACGACGAGGCTCAACGCCAGCGTGGTCAGCAGAAAGAGTACGAGCTTTCTCATGGTGGTGTCGTCGTGCGTGTGATTGTGAAAGGATCGAGAGCAAGCGATGTGAAGAATGGTGGCGACGGTTCAAGTCCTGCGGGATGGAGCGTGTGGTGTTGCAAGAGGTACAGTAGGTGCAGCCCAACTCATCGAGTGACCCACCCTCCATCGACGCTCAAGTGGGGTTTTGTTCATGTGTATCACAGATGAGCTTCAACGCACGCTTTCGCAAATCAAGCTCCTGGGCAACCAAATTTTGAGGCAGGCACTGCGCTTCATGTGCAGACCAAGGTGTGGTTAACTATGTGGGCGAATCTCACCATCGGCCCGGTCCGGTGCAACCACCGTTGGGCTACGGTTTCGACTTGTCATCTCGCATTATAGAGAGACGGGGACGAGCGGGCGACCATAGTCGTCGATGCCAGCGCGTCGCTGACGGATGCGCCATGCCACACAGAGCACGAGCAGCACAAGCTGCAACACGCCTGTGAGCACGTAGGCCGCCAGCGAAGACCAGTCGGTGCCGGGCTGCAGCGCCAGCGAGTAGACAAAGACAGCGCTGCCGGGCACCTGCAGGCACATCATGGGGATGCTCAGGCTGCCGACGAGCTTGGAGCGTGCGGTGTGGACGATCTGTGGCAGGTACTGGCCGGCAGCGAGGATGGTCGCTGAGCTGCCGAGGAAGGCGGCCCATCGAGAGACGAGCAGACGCGAAGAGGGCCTGCTCAGCGTGTGGCTCGACACGCTCGTCACTGCTTGGGTCCAGCTGTTGAGCGCCGAGACCTCTTCCGGAGGCGGGAACGACTTGCTCGGAAGGGAGCTGACGAGCAAGAGGGTGATGGTGCTGATAAAGATGAAGTGGATCAAGACGACCCATGCGAGCGAGAGCGCCAGACTCCACTCTTCAGTACGTCGCTTGCGCGTGCGGAGCATCCTCTTGCCCATCTTGGCGCGCCTCTGTCGCTCGATCCTGCGCATACCACGAGGCGCACCGGAGAGCACACCACGGTTGTCGGAGCGTTGACTTCCGAGGCCCGGAGCGCGGATGGTTTCGCCGTTGGGAGCCTTCCACATGGGCCAAAAGCCTGGAGCGAGACGCGAGAAGGCACTGCTGCTGGCATCCCTCCTGGAGATGGAGATGGCCGAGTGATCCGGGTGCGAGAGGGCTTCAGGATCAAAGTCGTCTTCCTGTTCTTGTTCTTGGGCATTGGCCTCGTCGGAAGAAGTGTCATCAGCCACCTGTGCGGCTGGGTTGGTGTAGTTTTGGGCGATGTGGCTGTCGACCGAATCGAGATCCGAATGCTCCGAGCCGGCGGAGGAGGCGTCATCGGCCAAAGCGCCTACGAGGCTTCGAGAGGATGGAGCGGGCGCTGCGAGCCTGTCCGAGGATGGGGCGGCGGCGTGTCGTTGGGCAGCGGCGTTGCGGGCAGCTTTGCGCGCCTGTGCGCGGAGACGTCGATCGTGCTGGTCGCGCTGGGGCAAAGCGATGGCGCGTTCGTACCTCTGGTCTGCGGGATAGTAGATGAGAAAGAGCACAAAGACCGTGGCAAACATGATCCACTGCAGACCGACTTGGAAGATGCCCAGCAGCGATTCGGTGCATTCCCAGGCTGGCAGGGACGGGCAGCAACTGACGATCCCCCACTGCAGTGCGACGACGTTGAGGAAGCTGGATGCGCTCGAGGTTGCGCCGAGAAGGAGGAACCACGGCGAGAAGCCCTGCGACGACTTTTTGAGGATGATGCGCAAGATCTGAGGCAGGTACGAGACGACGAGACCGACACACAAGAAGATGGAGAGGTAGACGGCGACGGGGTCGTGATGAACGTGGCAGCTGCCGTCGTCGTCGTCGTGTGTGGATGCGTCGAGCGATGCGCCCATCCACAGGGATGACAAGGTGGTCTGCATCTTTGCTGTTGGATGGAGACGAAAGGATGGAAGAGGTGAGGATGGTGGAGAGGATCGGCGGAAATTCGACGCGATTGAGCGACGAACGAACATGCAAGCCGCAAGCCGCAAAGCCACTTTTGTGAGCGATAAAAGGCACTCACTCGCTCGCAGACTCTGTGGCGGCGTACTGTACGCTACTCCGCACGCTTGGAACGCCGTCGTCTGTCGAGACCCTGCTTTGGCAGGCAACGCCGTTTGTTGGCTCGCTCTCCGTTACTTTTCCTTTCTCCCTCTCCCTGTCTCTCTTTCTCTCAACAGTCCCTTCAACAGCAGCTGCTCTTCATCGACGTCTTCTGCGTTTGAATCTGTCTGCGATCCAGCCAATGGCGAAGAAGCAGCCATGTGTCACGCCGGCGGTGACAGTTTTTGTCCGCGCAGGGCTTGCCGAGCTTGTCACGACTCGTCGAATGCACGTGTGCAGCACGATTGTAGCTCACAGTGTGACTGTATAGAAATGCAATGTCCGCTCGCTATCCCGTCTCCGGGGGTTTAGCTCAGTTGGTAGAGCGTTCGCTTAGCATTTTGAAAGTGTCTAATTTGCGAAAGGTCGCGTGTTCGACTCATGCAGTCTCCATAGATCCTTCAACCTTTTTTTTTTTTTTTTTTTTTTTTTTGCTCTTTTCCCCCCCCTGAAGCTCCTTATCGCGTGGGTCGGAGGAAGCTCTGCTGCAGCTCGGCAGTTGGGCCTCGTGACCGTGTTTTGCCTTGGCTAAACTGTGGTACAGCGGAGGAAGACGAAGAAGGGCAAGAAAAAGTTCGATGGAACTCGAATCGACTCATTGTTCTTCCTTTCATTGTTCGACGAACCAACGATCCCATCCACGCCTCCGTGATCCAGCTTGCTGGTTGGCTGATGGCATCTTCTCGCTGTCCAATCCGAGTCGACCGGCTGCTATCTTGCGCCCCGTCTCGCCCTTTTCTTTCGCATCTTCGTCTCGTCACCTCTTATCTCGGTCCTTCTGTCTCCTCCCCTTCTCTGGTCGCGTGGTTTTTTGGACTCTCGGTCGTGGTTCTCTCTCGTCTTCGCTTCTTGGTCGACATCCTTGCTGCCCTTTCCCTTCTCGCCTTCATCTCGCATCCTGGACCAACGACAAAGGACGACTACTCCAGCAAGGAATGACGCCGAATCATCGTATTGCTCACTCTTTGGCACGATCATCTGCACGGCGATGCGATGCACTCACAAGCAGCTGGTCCACCAGACTCGCATCGCCTAGGCCCTCTGCTCTCCAGGCTCGCTCCTACTTTGCTCACGGTCGAGCTGGCAACGACAACCGCTATGGCCACTACGCCATTCGTGCCGCTCTCGGTGCCACTGCTCTGACCGCCGCCACGCTGGTCATCAGCGATCCTCTCCACCTCGATGCGCAGCAGCACTCCACATCCATGGCTCAGGCCCATCGCGAAGATGTCCAGCGCGAAGACGAGACCTACCGCCCCTATCGCCCGCTTCGTGCGCAGCCCGTCTCCATGCTGCTCACCAACTACGCCGTCTTTACGCTCTGCTCCTTTGGCTCCCTCGCCAAGCTAGGTCCTCAGCTCATCGAGTGGAGCGCAAACACCTCGCTGCCTCTCGTCTGGACCGTCACCGAGTACGTCATCCGTCGCACTTTCTTCCGTCAGTTCATCAGCGACGACACTGCCGAGGGCTCCCTGCCTTTGCTCTCGTCGCTCTCGCGCGACAATCTCGGCGCCATGCTCAACTTTTCCGTCGAGGTCACCCACGATGGCAAGCCTGCCAAGGGCTCCGACGCCGAACAGGCAACCACCAAGTCGGCCGTCCACCGTCCCTTTGTCGACGAGCTCCTCCACAGCATCGATGTTTCGGCCAAGCTGGCTGCCCTCCCCCCTTCTCACGGTGTCGCTGACAACGAGCAGGCCGCTGAGCTGGCCGCACGCCCCGATCGATCTGCCAGCACCTTTGTCGCCATCAAGCTCTCCGGTCTGCTCTACGACTCGTCGGTGCTCGAACGCGCATCGGCCGCCATTGTGCCCAGAGAATGGTTCAGCTCGCCTCCCGAGCCCCTCCCACCGCTCTCCATCAACGGCATGGGCCCGTGCGGAGGTCTCGCCATCCCCGTCGCCGCCCTGCCGCCAAAGGACGTCGAAGCTCTCAAGCAGCTCTGGGAGGCCTTGCGCGAGGTCGCCGAGCGCGCCAAGCAGCACGGCAGCGTCCGCCTCGCCATTGATGCCGAGTACAGCTGGTACCAGCCCGCCATCGACGCCATGTACGAAGCCATCGCCGCAGAGTACAACCGACCCACCGCCATCTCGAGCGACGCTCCCCGCGGCAGCGTCACCGGTCCCTTGGTCTACAACACTTTCCAGGCTTACCTTCGACGAACGCCATCCCACCTCGCTGCTTCCTTCGAACGTGCCAAGCTCAACGGATACACGCTCGGTGTCAAGCTCGTGCGAGGCGCCTATGTCGACATTGAAAACCGAATCTGGTCCGACAAGATCGTCGACGCGCCTCCCGTGCCTGGCAAAGGTGCCGACGCTCCCGCCTACGAAGGCTGGGGCAGCCCCGTCTGGCCTAACAAGGACCTCACTGACCGCTGCTACGATGGCTGTGCCATTCGCCTCGTCCAAGAGATCAACGATGACCTTGTCCGCAGCGCCAAGAAGGGCACGCAACCCTCGCTCGCCGTCGTGTTTGCCAGCCACAACACCCAGTCGTCGCTCAAAGTCATCCGCGAGATGGTGCGCCTCGGCATGGCCAAGCCCGCTCCGGCGCTGCTGCAGGCCACCAAGGACGCCAACCCGAGCCTCGACCAAGGCGCGCTGCTCAAGCGTGTTCCGCTCGTCGAACTGCAGCTCCAAGAATCGGTGCGTGGACGCATCTTCTTCGCACAGCTCTACGGCATGGCTTCCGTGCTCACTGCGCGTATCCAGGCTGCCTTCGACGCCAACTCGGGCGGTGTCGGCCCACACATGGTGCTCAAGTACATTCCCTATGGTCCTCTCGAGCTCACGCTGCCCTATCTGATTCGCCGCGCTCTGGAGAACGGCGACATCATGACCGGCGGTGCTGCTGCTGAGAAGGCGCTTGTGTGGGACGAGCTCATGCACCGAATGGGCCTGCGTCGTTGAGCGATGTCGGCTCTTGACGCTCCCTCTCTGCACGCAACCTGCTTTTACTCTAGACGCCACCATGCGCTTGCCTCGCACACAAGAACCTCACGACCGTCACGGATTCTTTTAAAACATATCCCGGCACGGTGCCTTGCCCTTAACACCAGGTACACCCTTCTCGTTTTGCTAGACGTCCTTCGCACGTACATACCCCGCGGCACGGTGCCTTGCCATTAACACCAGGCACACACCATTCAGTCTACGAAACTGCCTCATATACCCTCTGGCACGACGCCTTGCCCTTAACACCAGGCGTGCTCTTTCTCTTTTTTGCTTTTGTCACTCTCGCATGCATATTCTCTCGTTCTTGTATATCTGGCAGTCTCTCACTCTCTCGCATTCTCTTTTTTCGCATATTGTAACACTATGGTCGGTCGAGCCACTTAACACATTGACGAATCACTCACGCAATGGTATTAGTACAAGGTCGTCTGCAGGTGCAGAGCAGCGTGGGACTGGCGATGGGGGTTTGGAGCGAGATGAAGATGAAGAAGTGCGTCCCGATGCTTGCATTGCAGGCTGCAGCTGGACCCTTCGCCTGGCAAGGTCGATTTTCTCGCGTTGTTAGGCCTGATCGACATCGGTCGAGAAACGGCGAGCTCTCGTTTCGCACCCACGTCAAGAAGCCGCTTGGCTTCCGCGTCGGTCGCGACACGGCAAGCTAGACGTCGGTCAAATGACGTTGGAGCGGACCGACGTTGAAACATCTCTCACCGACCTTGCTGGGCTACTTTGCACCCTGCCCGTGTACCACTCAGCTGCTGCTGTCCTGCGTGTAATTCTGACGTTCGCAGGTTGCAGCGCCGACGAGACGGGGTTCGAGTTGGCCGGTGTACTCACCTTTGCCTCCGCAGCTGGAACAGCGAAGTCCACACGGATTCCTCGGTTACACATCGGTACAAGGCGGCTGTCTGCCAGTCCAGTGTCGAGCCGTCGGTGCTTGCGCGGTGTTCACCATTGTGTTGACAGGAGCAACTTGGCGACCTACTAAGAGCATGCGCCGATCCCATCCAACCAGGTCTGCACCCCGCACATGCGCCGACGCAACCCACCTCGACACCGATCAGCTCCCGAATTCGCCGGCCAGGCGAAAGTTTTGCTCTGGCTTCCTCAAGGGTGTCGTGCCGTGCGTTCCAGCGTGATGAAGCTGCTCTTGTGCGCTGTGCTCTACAGGAGGTTGGGTCACAGGTTGTGAACGGAGAAAGTAGATATATGACCTCGCTTGACCTTCTGTCCCACCCCGCCTTTGTCCAACTACTGTTGACTCTTGCCACCTTCCGACTCATCCCATCGTAGCACCGTTCTTCAGCATGGCACCAATCGCAGTCGACCCCGTCATCGTGGCCACGCCGACAGCCAAGACGGCCGCCTCGGTCGTCGCCAAGGGAACCGCCATGGACACCATCTCGGACATGGTTGACGAAGTCAACGTCTACCGCGGCACGCACCCGGACGCGCCGCAGCCCGCGGCAGCCGACGACGAGGCATGGCGTACCGAAGGCTCGCGCTTCGACACTGACAAGGACAAGGCGGACTTCCGCCGGTACGAAGACGCGCTCGACCACGTCAAGGCGTTCTACAAGACGCAGCACGAGAAGCAGACGGTTGCGTTCAACGTGGCCGCGCGCCAGCGGTTCCTGCACAACCACCATGCCGAGATGACGGTGTGGGAGGCGATCGAGAAGCTCGATACGCTCGTCGACGAGTCGGACCCGGACACGTCGCTGTCGCAGATCCAGCATCTGCTGCAGACCGCCGAGGCGATGCGCCGAGACCAGAAGCCGGACTGGATGCAGCTCACGGGCCTCATCCACGATCTGGGCAAGCTGCTGTGCTTCTTTGGCGCCGACGGCCAGTGGGACGTGGTCGGCGACACCTTTGTCGTCGGCTGTGCTCCCGAGGGCACCGTCTACCCGCACACGTTCGAGGCGAACCCCGACTCGCACGACGACAGGTACAACACCAAGTACGGCATGTACAAGCCCAACTGCGGCCTGCAGAACGTCATGCTCAGCTTTGGCCACGACGAGTACCTCTACGAGATCGCCAAGCGCGAGTCCACGCTGCCGCAGGCCGCGCTCGACATGATCCGCTACCACAGCTTCTACCCCTGGCACCGCGAGGGCGCCTACCGCCACCTGTGCGCGCCCGAGGACGAGGCGGCACTCGCAAACGTGCTCGCGTTCAACCCGTACGATCTGTACTCCAAGTCCGACTCGCCCCCGGACCCCGTCGCCCTGCGTCCGTACTACGAGAGCCTCATCGACAAGTACTTTGGCGGCAGGCACCGCAAGATCCAGTGGTAGTTGCTCCGTCGCCAGCATATGAACCGTCAATTTTGTCATCATCGTATACCCCCCCGTCCTCGCTGCTGCATTTAACCAATCAAAATCACGTGTCCTTCGAATCGCCCTTGAAAGCGTGTGTCAGACGTAGAAGAGGCTCGCATTGCACAGTGTCGTGAGCAAGGTAACGACAAGCAGCCATTCGTTTCTAGTTGCCCTTGCGGTGCGAGCCGAGCGGATCTCTGCCGGGTTTCCAGTATCCAAAGAGGAGCTGAACGATGGCCACCATGATGATGCAGTTGATCGCGGCGATCTTCTTGATGAGCATCGTCACAGTCTCGCCTCCGGTAACGAGACCGAACGGCAGGCTGCAAGAGCGAACCGGCGTCAGCAAAAGAGGGGTCAGAGACAATCGAGATCAAAGGCACGGATGTGGAGATGCTTACATTTGAGGAGCATACAGGTCTTGCTGGCTCTTGATGTAGAACTTGCCATCGGCGCCGCGCTGGAGCTGTAGGGCGACGACGATGCGTGCGTCCTTGGCGATGACGTCTCGGATGACGGGCAGGTTGGGTCGCAGTGTCTGGACCGCTTCGAGGAAGCTGCAGGTGTCATCAAGATGGATAGCGGCCACAATGTCAGGAGAACTTTCAAGCAACAGTCGCTTCCAGTTCGGACTCACAGCTTGTTCGTCTGCTGGTCAAAGCCTGCGAAATGTGGATCAAGAGCACGAGCGCGGTCAGACATCAGTCTTCAGACAAACCACATCTCTTCCCACCAACATAACTTACCGACGTGGAACACCTCGATGTCCGAGTTCGAGATGACTCGCAGGAACTGATAGATGGGCAGCACGCCCTTGTCCCGCGAGTTGGGTCCGCTTGCGACAGTGCAGAGTACGTGGTCGAACGACGCATCGGGCGCAAAGTACCTCTGCATGCAGTACTTTTGCTCCGAGGCGTTTCTGGCGGCGACAAGGCCCTTGACGATACCGCGAATCTCGCTGACTGGGTCTTCCATCTTTGCGTCGTGAGTGTATGATGTAGAGAGCAAGAGCTGGTAGTGATGGTGGTGGAAGCAATCGAAAGCGAGTAAGGCCACCGAGGATAAGCATGATGGGGGCGGACACGTTTTCTTCGAGTTCCGATATGCGGCAACGATCCAAGGTGGAGGCATAATCACGGTGTTTCAGCGTGAAATCGGCAACTCTTTTCCGGCAAAGGAGGATCGGCGGTTATCATTTTTCGCACAGTTGATTTTGTTAGATCAAGAGGGCTGAGGGACGAGGACATCACCGATGGCGACGGAACACTGCTTGCTGTCCCAATCAGACGATCTGGATACACACAAGAAGCTCGTCTTCGCTTTGAGTTGTGCACATCTTGAGTTGCAGAGGGAATAAGCGAAATGAAGGGGGAGACAGTCGAGTGCTCGAGTCGAGCGCATGCGGAGGCGCTCAAGGTTTTCGAGACAGCGCCTTCACATGTCATGTCAGTTGTGCGCAAACGAGACCCACCAGGCCAGCTTGCTCAATCCAGGCTTGGGATTCTCCTCGCTTCAGAAATGATCGTTGAAGAGAGAACTGAGCTCAGTCGACAGGTCTTGGCGGTCTCAAGACAAGCATGTCTGGACAGGACGAGTTTCGAAGCAGCAAAATGAAGTGCGGGCGCGACAGCTATGCGGACTGAGCTTAACCAGTTCTGACGCTCGCAAGCTTTTGAGTTTGTCACTTCACGCTGATCACGACGTGTTCCACGCTGACCACGCCGCTCTGCGGTGCCAAAAGCGTGGCCGGACTCTTTCCCGAAGCTGCGCAGCACTACAATGTGAGCCATGCGATCACAGTGTGTATCCCACCGAACAGTGTGGCACATGTGAGACAAGAGTGCGGTGAGCTCTGAGAGCTCGATGCGCAGACTCTGGGGCTGCACTACAAGATGTCCAACATGAAGGCGGAGGGCGGAGGAAATAAGCACACACGTATGGTGATACTGCATTTCCGCGCTCCTTCACTTGCGAACAAGCTTTCGCTTGAAGCTGCTTGCGCCCACTTGCTGTTTGATAAGAGTCTCGTCAACCCAAGTTGGACAGCTGCGCTCGTCACTTGCTTGCTAGTGTGACTTCATACGTTGCGCACATCTCTCTTCCTCCTGTGGACTGCATCTTCTGCGCAACGTCGGTTTCGGCTGCGATTCGGAGACCATCCACGCCGTTCAAGAGACCGAGATGCGCACTCCTGGCTGAGCATCTGCGCAATGCTTTGTTGTTCTTGCCGAGCCCCATCTGCGCTTCAACGTCTTTGGTCAAGCCGTGACAAGCGATGGATGCGGGGTCTGTACAGGAAGAGGCTCAGCATCGTTTGTCTCGATATAAAGAACGAGATTCGGATCTCCCCCCCTCTTTCTGTAGATCTTCTCCGTCTCTCACACCGCCAACTTGCTCCGCATCATCAATACTTTCGCATTTGCTTCTTCCACCTTCAGCAGTACAACACCTTCTCTCATCTACTATCAACCCAGCAAAGCCGGCTTCCACCTCAACATGGCCGAAATCAGCAGGTTCTCCGACAGCGACGAGATCGCCGAGGACTTTGAGGCGATGGAGATCGAACAGTCCGAGCCCGAGACGCAATCGGACGCCGAGACGTCGTCCTCCTGGTCGCACGACGACCGTCCCAACTACTTCCTGCGCGCCACCATCTGCAAGCAATTTATCGAGTACTACCAGATCGAGTACCACCGACTGTACCCCGAGCGATGCGTCGAGGGCACCACCGACCCGTGGTACGGCATCAACTGCGACGAGGACCGCATGGACGAGCTGTTCCACCGCATCACGTGCTACGTCGACAGCATCCTCGACCAGCGCCCCAACCCGGGCAATCCCGACAAGCCGTACAACTTCCGCGTCACCACCGAGATCCTCACGGACTGGATGGACATCCTCACGCAGCGTTCGCACCACGAGCTCAAGATCGCCGGCTACGGAGGCGGATGCATCATCAGCGACGACCCCTGGTCCGGCACGTACAGCCTGTACAAGCGCCTCGACGACTGGGTGCAGCAGACGTCCGTCGAACTGGGTCTGTCCGAGTCGTCGAGCAGGCCGGGCAACAACCGAAGGCCTCGAGCTGATGCTGGCCACGAGGGTGACGACGACGACGAGGACTGGGTTTCTGACCGTGATTCTGACTCGTTCAACACCGACAACATCTCGGACTAGGCGCTGCCTCTGCTCTTCGCTGGTTCCACTGCCTCTGCTCGTCGCTGGTTCGACATAGCAAGCAATCTCGTCTCTGCTCCATGTAATCAAAGTGTGTCCTTGTACTTCATGCCAAAACGTCAATACCAGTAGTTTTCGTCCATCCTTCTTGCAATTCGATTGAGACTGTCGCACTTCTTCTTGCATCCGATTGAGATTCGATTGAGACTGTCTCGCTTTAAAGAGTTTCGATCTGATTCCGGCTCCTGAATCACACTACGTGCGGCGCCAGACCATGACACGCTCGATGTCCGGCCTCGTCTCTTTGCCCTTTGGCTTTAACTCGGCGAGTTCCTTCCACGCCGCGCTTCCATCCGTGTTCTTCCGTGGTCCCAACAGCTCGCGTACCAGTTGAGGCGAAATGGAGAAAGGAGGCCCGCCCGGGCGGTCGCCGTGGATGGGAAAGACGAGTGCGATCAGAATACCGTCCTTTGCCAACAGCCTCGTGTAGGTCTCGGCCCAACTCGAGCGCAGCGAAGGCGGGATGGCGCACAAGAAGGTGTAGTCGTAGGCGAGCGTTGCTTGTCCCGGTTTGGAGAGTGCTGTCACTACGCTCTTGGATGTTCCGAGTGTGAAGAAGTCGGCTTCGGCGAAGTTAATCTTGGCGTCGAGGTCGGGGTGGAGGTTTTGACCGTTGAGCCACTGTTCAAGAGGCAGGCGAGTGCATCGATGTGAGCGAATGGAGCTTACCGCTGCTTGACACGACGCCGGCAGAACTCACCTTGTTTGCTGCACCCACCGCAGTAGAGCTGATGTCGACGCCGTAGCTGGTCATGCCACGCTCAGCGAACACTCTGGCATCGTAGCCTCTTCCGCATCCTGGCACGACAGCTACACCATCGCCCTTCGGAATCACCTGCGAGACAGGAACAAGGTTGCCCCCGCGATCAGGCACGTTGGCATCGACATCGTGTGCGCCGGCAAGAAGCTCAACCAGCGCTGGCTGAGGTCGATCCGCGTCCCACGGCGTCGTGCTGTTGATCCACGCCTGATCCCAAGCCTTTGGGTCGTTGGGCACGTCGGAATCCGCAAACAGTTTTCGCAGGTTTTGAATCTGCTCGTCCCTCGGAAGTGCGGCTTTCATGGTCGGATACGCTTCGAGCTAGAAGGTTAGGCTGTACGATGGGGGAGATGAAATTTGAGATGGGCGAGGCTTGTTGTCGATGCAGAAGCAGAAGGATGAGGATGAGCTAACGCGAGCACAGACGTCACGGCACTTGGACCCTTGGCCGCTCTCATTTCCGGAGTGGGACCGGAAAGTGAGGACGCGAAATTCAGGCGGAAATTGCTACTCGCGCGGGAAAACCACGCGGAGCGCTCTCTGACAGCTTCGCGCCACCAGCAACGCCAACCCTCGTACGAAGGCCTACCACGGAGCGGCGTCGCTAGATCCTCGCACTCTTCCTTCTCAGCAATAGATCACACCACACCAAGCGAAGGAGAACCAGAGATGGAGGATGTGATTGATACCGAAAACCCAATTAAATGACATCGAAGCAAAAGAGGGGAAGCCTTGCGAGGGAAAAATGAACCGCGTCAAGCATTGAGCGGGAGGATATACATGGACAATAGGATACTATCCAAAGAGAAACTTTTTGAGAGGATGGCTAGTGTAGGTGTACAAGAGGTGCGAGCAGACTAGGGAGCAGCTGTTGAGCGTCTGGCGCTTACTGGATACCAGCGCGGGCAGCAAGCTCCTTGCGGTCCTCCTCGTCGGCGTCGTAGCCGTTGGTCTCGGGGACGAAGAACCAGGTGACGATGGCACCGGCGATCGAGACACCGAAGAAGATCCAGAACACACCCTGGTTGCCAAGGCTGGTCTTGCTGGCAAGGTGCGAGAACAGGAGCGACGACAGAATCGCACCGCACTTTCCGCAGGCAGCACAGAATCCGTGAGCAGTAGCACGGACACGGGTGGGGAAGGCCTCGGCAGGGACGATAAAGGTGGTGGCGTTGGCGCCGAAGTTGAAGAAGAGCTGGAGGAAGACGAAGACCACGAAGAATGGACCAGTCTGGGTCTTGAGGTGGTCGAAGCGGCCGGCGAGGATGCCGAGGAAGAGGGTGTTCATGATGAAACCGAGCATCTGGATGGGCTTGCGGCCAACAATGTCGACGGTGAACATGGTGATGAAGTAACCGGGCAGGAAACCAGCGCAGGTGATGATGAGGTTACCAGTGGCGGTCTTCATGAGCTTGCCCCAAGTCGAGCCCTTGGTGAAGCCGATGGCGGCGAGAATCGACGACTGGTTGAGGTTGATGCCGTAGAAGGTGATGTCGACGAGGAACCAGGTAGCAGCGCAACCAAAGAGCTTCTTGGCGTTCTTCCACTCGGAGAAGTACTCGATGAACTCGTTCTTGGGCTTGCCGATCGACTTGAACGACATGCCGACGGCGGTGGCCTCGATGGGGGTGACGTCACCGCTGAGAGCCTTCTCCTTGGTCAGGTCGTCGTCGTCCGAGTTGGAGCGGTTGAGCTGGGCGTGGCCCTTGGCGATGAGCTCAGGGTCATCCTGCAGCTTGCGGGCCTGGGTGAAACGCGTCGACTCGACAAGAGTGAGACGGAAGTAGAGCACGATGAAGGCGGGGATCAGGGTGAGACCCTGGAGGATACGCCAGGCGCCCGAGAGCTTGTGCAGCTGGCCGGCGTCGACGTAGTGGCGGTAGCCAGCAATGACGATGACGGCGAAGGTGGCACCAGTAAGGTTACCCCAACCCTGGTTGGAGAAGATCCACGAGAGAAGGAAACCACGGTTCTTGAGGCTCGATCGGTCCGAAACGATGGTGGCAGACATGGGGTAGTCACCACCGATACCGATACCCATGAGGAATCGGAAAGCAGCGAGCCAGATGGTGATGCCACGGCCGCCGAGCGAGTCGGGCGCCGAGATCTGGAGGATAACGGCGACGATGACAATGAAGAGCTCCTTGCCGTAGACGGCCGAACGACCGAACATGTCACCGCAGAAACCGAAGAAGAGCTGACCAACGATGTTACCAATGTTGGCGGCGGCCTTGAGCACACCGCCCTCGAGGCCCCAGGTGATGTTCTTGGTGCCCTTGGGGTAGTAAGCGACGAGGATGATCGAGTAGATGATGTTGATGATGAAGAGATCCCAGGCGTCCATGAGGAAACCGACACCAGCGATGGTGAGCAGCTTGGCCTCGGCCCAGGAAACCGCGAAGCGCGACTTCTTCTCGTTCTTCTCAACGAGGGACAGGCCCGTGTCGCCGGCCCAGGCGTCCATGTCCTTACCGAAAGCCATGGTGAAGAAGACTCTTTTCGAAGAGGGTGGCGAAAGGGGAAGAAAGGATGGAGGACGGTTGAGTCTTGAAGGGGTGGATGGGAGATGCAGAAAGCGCGGATAGCAAGAAGGTCCGACCTCATATACTTTTGGACGAGGCGTCAGGTGGCTAAAGGTGCTGTACAGCTTTGATTCTCGTATCTCGACAGCAAGAGATCAGACACACAGATTTTGGAATGAAGGCTCGCAGCGGCACTTGGACAGACTGCGAACAGGCTTTTTTTTTTTTTTTTTTTCTCCCAATGATGCCCTGGCTTGTCGATGAAACTGCACAATGGCACCGAGTGGGGCAAGTTCTCTCTTGGTTTCTGCCCCTCCGATTGTGGCTGGTGGGCAGGTGGGGGGGCTGTCGAACCTGGTGGTGCAGGTGCACAGATGCACACGCATGGGGCCGATGAACCAACCAACCAACCACCGGCGTGCGAAACAAATTTCTCGAGGAACACGTTTCAAGCGATAAGTTAGGACAAACAATCAAAGCTGAGTCTCGCGTGTTGTTTTTTTTTTTTTTTTTTTTTTGGCTTCCCGACCTGTCTCTCAAGGGAAAGCCAGCCGGCAAGGCGCTCAAGCGGATGCGGGCAGACCAAAAACTTTTTCTCTCTCCAAATCCAGACTCCGGTAGGCAGTCTCGCATTCACACTGAAGGCCAAAAAAAAGAGGTACTGATCTCAGACCGTCGCTTGCAGCGGCTTCCTCGCACCAGCCTTGAACGACGAGAAAACCTAGACAATTTTCGAACTACTTCTGGGTTGGCCACGGTCTGCTGGTTTGCGCCGGCGTTGTCGTGGCCGAGTGTCTACTGTAGGTCGAGCGTTGGAAGCACGCGGTCGTGTGCCTGCAGTTTGATCTTCCACCTCTTCTCGCCTCTGATTGACTGAGGCGTTTGGTTCAGAGTTCTCCGCATGCTCTAACGAATCACAGACGAGCTTCGCACCATCAGCCGCAGCGCCACGCTTCTGGTCGAAAAGGATCGTGATTCAGTAACCAGAGCGAGGCTCCGCGACAATCTGGCGTGCCTATGGAAAGCAAAGCACGCTGCCGACGGCACTAAAGGCCTCTCGCTTGCCAGATCGGCGGCTTTCCAGTGGCCGCGGTATCGTCCAAAGCTTGGCGGCAAGGTGCGGACACAAGCGGCGGCAACGACCAACCGCGGAGGCAACGGCAGTGGTGGCTAGAGAACGTGTACAAGACTGTTCGGCAATGGCAGGCGCGGGCCAAATTGTGGGAACGGTCGCTGCTGCGGCCAGACTCTCTCACGAGTGAGTCGGTCAATGAGTCGACGGGAGCGTTGAGCACGTTCTTGGCAGTCTGAGCCGAGATCATGTCCCAACTCGCTCCGCCTGGTGGAGCCCAACCTTACTCAACTCTGATACTGTAATGGTCGTGTGCGAGGCGGCAAGTCTGGGTGTTTCTATTGATTCCCTCGTTGCGAAGCCCGACAGGTTTGGACAGCCAGGAAATTTCATGCAGGGTGTCCACGTTCTTGGCAGCCATCTGCACTCCGCAACGACACGTTCGTCTTTGCTGCTTTCTGATTGGCTGCATCCATCCGCGTCTCAGAGCGGCAAAGTCGGGTGTTCTCTTTTCCCCTTGTCTTTGCTTCCTTCCCGCCGTTTGGATCTCAGTGTAAAATCAACAACGCTCCACGCCTAGAATCGACTCGACAGCTCGGCGTCGAGCTTTAATTGACGGTCGTCGCTCAGAGACGCCGCCGCGGTTGAATGCGCGATCGGCGGACGGCATTCGTATCGATGGGAAGCGAGCAGCGCAAGGTCTGAGTGTGTGTGGTGTATCGACTGGCCTTTTTTTTTTTCAGCTGCAGACAACGAAGCTTGGCGCTGCGCTGCCTTGCACAAGCGAGTCTCGCCACTTTTGAGATGTACAGACCGGCGAAGCAGAGTTTTCTGAAGCGAGAAGGTTGCCTCTTGCGAAGCAAAGCACTCGCCAGCTCCAAAGCCACCACTACAGACAGCGGGTTTGTCGGGCGCCTCAGGTACCACACTCCGGCTTCACATTTATCGCGCTCGCGACGGGTGGGTGAATTTGAATATGTAAGGTCAGCATTGTCAAAGCTATACTGTGAATCGACGGCCCGCTCTCCAGCACCCGGATATCGTGTCGTCGATGCGAATCTCGCGTTGAACGCTCGACGACGATTCCATCACCATCGCGATGACAGGAGAAAGGATGGTCCGTTTAGGCGAGCGTCGGTGATCGCAGTGGGCGTGGTTGCTGCTCACACTCACGCTTACACACCAAACGAGCTCGGCGTCTCGCCCCCATCTTCGTCTTCGCTACCATTCGTGTGGAGCGTCGGAGTTTGCAGCCAGGATTAACGGTGCGCAAGTGCCCGTGCACAACGTGTCTTTGCCAAGACCGATGGTTGCAAGCACGAGGGTGATCCCGCACGCCTTTCTTGCAGCTACTCCGTGCTGATAGCCGTGACCTTGAACAGAACAGACCCACCGGCCAACCATGTGCAAAAGATAAACGTCGAACCGACGAGACACAAACTGTTTGTCTCATCTCGGACCGTTGGATTCATTGCCCGCCGGACAAGTGGACAAACTTTGGTTGCCTTCGAACCTACGTTTGGTTGTCCTCCAGCCTTCGTTTGAGCGGACCTGTACCTGCATGAGCTTCTTGACCGCTGAATCCTTGACTTCCAAGTTCACCCTGACGGAATCCGTGCACGGCCTTGCGCGGGTTCTTCTGCAAGTGCTTCCGCGAGTGCTTTCGAGGGAGAATGCTTTGTCAACCAGACAACACCTGAATGCCCGGGTTTTGGGTTGCGTCGCAAAGTTCGAGCTCTATGTGCTGAAGTTACACTGCGTGCTCCCCAGCATCTCACGTCAGCTGGCCGAGATGGCATCCAACACCGACTTCCCGAAGCAAAGCACCTATGGCGTTGACGTGACTGCTGACGACACGAATGGATCTGCCACTGCCGATTCAAGGCCTGAGCAGCACTGCTTACGCCACTGCATCATAAGGTTGCGCCACCGTCCATCTCATCAATGTGGTCAATGCGCTCGAGTGGAAGCGATACGGTCAAGCAGGTTCTGGAAAACAGCGGGGGAAGTCAACCTCATCATGATAGCAACTCTCACCTCAGTGAATTCCGAAAGTGGCTTCCGCTTGTAGCCGAGCCAGGCCAAAGCTGGACATTCCAAAACCCAGCCGAGATGGTGGGCCACATAGTGCTTTACGCCAACGCCAGAACACGTCAGAATCGTTAGCCTCCCGGCGACTCATCCTGACCACGTTCCCCTTCGCTTGATGTGAACCGCAGGGAGCTTCAATTGACCATCGAGCCACTACGGTCTGGAACCCTCGCAGGCTAGATTTCTGGCCTCGACAAGCTGAGACACCAGATAACCAAGAAGATGGTAACCCCACTTGTCGTGCGCCTCGAAGCGAAGACACTATGGCACACGCTAGCGTACAATAGTGCGAGAAAGCACTCCCGGGTCGACCATTCCAGACTCGCTAGCTGAGATGGCCTGGATCCGGCGCCATTGGGCGAATCAGAGGCGAGCGAGGTCGATCAAGGGACTGGCAATCGGGCCGATCTACGATCTCGTGCGACAGACCAGCACACCTCTCATGTCTCGGTGCTGGACAACGCCACAGTACACAGCATCTCAAAAAATCATCGCAGCCCACGCTTTATCTTGGCACACGTAGTGACGGCTTATATGTTGCCTCTATCGCATGCGAGTTGCTCGTCTTCATCGACGAGTTTCTGTTGTTGCTGATCGAATATGAGTCGTCAAGCAAAATTTTCTCGCGCACCACCAGAGGAAGCTGGCACGAAGGTCGCGCGGACAAATTGATTGCATTTCGATCGAGACAAGGAAGATTGCGTCGTTTCGAGACGTTAGAGGCACGTGAGAACAGAAACTAATCGCCAAGGAGCGCTCTCATAGCAGCAAGGTTGTCCGGATCGTCGAAGTAGCGGTCATTGTCGATATATATCTGACCGATAGCTGCGAGAGTCTCATCGTCGTCTTCATAGTCATACAGAACGATATCGAGGTCCTCAGCGGGAAGAAGATTGTCGAAGGCGGTCACGTCTGTGTTGAAGGGCGGCAGCTCGCCACCAGCGACGATGGTTGCATAGACCGCTGCATGCTTGTCGCGAAGGTGGCGTCGCACCTCGTTGCGGATTGCTTCGCTGCGTGGTGCTCTGACCCACGTATTTCCCTGACGCTCCAGAAAGGGCCCGCCAGTGGGAACGTCGTTTCCAGGTTCGCAAAGGCCGGCGACCTCAAGCGGGCAGTAAGGGCAGTAGCCCGACTCGTACCAATGTTCTTCCACCGTGACGAGACGCTGATCCGCAAGCAAGCGACCTTGATCAGCCAGCGTGGGACTGGCACGGTGAGACTGTACGACGTCCGCGGCGATGCCCTCGTCGTTCTCTTCGGCCTCGGCATCGATGCTGCTGGCTTCGACTGGCTCTCGGTCCTCTTCGTCTTGCTCCTCGTAGTTGGCGGCTCGTCTACGTTGTTCTGGGGTCATACTGGCCCAGATCCTAGCTATCTCGTCTCGTCGACGAGCAGCTTCGTCGGCTGCCCGCAAGGCTTCTGCGCTAGAAGCAGTAGCATGGATTGCGTCAAAAATTCTCGGCCTGCGTCTTGGGCCGAGCTCGGCGGGGTACACCATGACGGCTGATGGGGCGACGGCTGATGGAGAGATCGAGGGGGAGGACGAGAAAGCGAAGAGGCAAGAGAAGAAGATGGGGAAGAGGAAGGGGGTGTCGTGTTGAGGAGGGAAAAAAGAATGGCAAAAGGCTAACGGCACCGACGGTGCATCTTCTGAAGGCAGAAGAGGGGAGAATCTCACTGTCAATCGTCCCTGCAATGGGCACTTTGCCACGGCGAGAAGAACCAGAAGCAGCACTGCCCAAAAGACTGCCTAGCGTCACCAGACGCCCAGAGCGCTGATCCGAGCGCATTACGAGCAAACTGTACAGCCTAGTCAGGCCACGCCAAGGTTTGGGGCGGTGGCGTCTCCCATACTTAATCACAGGGGCTCTTCTGAAAGACAAAGGGAATCGTTTCCACGTGTGCGTGCTGGTGCTACAGAGCTCCTTTCTGGCTCCAACGACCGAACGCTCCTCTGCTGGAAAACTTTACGAGGAAAAAAAGACACGATGCGAAGAGACAAAACCAGCGAAGCCTGAGCTTAACGTGTGCAAACCCTCAACCTTCTTCTGCCGCTCCTCTCGCCCACATTGTCACTCATTGTGAGGCAAAGAGCAAGCAAGCAAGCCCCAGGCTCGTGATGGCGCAAAGGAGCCTATGGTTGCTAAGTTAGCCGTGTGAATTTTTTCTTCGCCTTGCATGGTCAACTTCAGTTATGCTCGAATAGCTCACCGGGCGTCTGCAACTTAGGGAGTCCACTGAGCTTTGTGCATCAAGTGGTGAAGGGAATGCGATTGCGCCAACCTTGCTGACCCGTCGGCCACAAGCAAAACAGAAACAACCTTGCGCGTCTCGATCGAAATACATTCCATAACGCTTCACCTCAAGCCATACCGTGTGCGTGTGTGGTGATACAATGTATTGCGCAGTCATTTTGCGTTCAAAGTCTCGCTGCGATTCTACTCGACACGTCGTTTGCCCGAATCGTCTCGTTCCCTTCAAGGCGCCGCCTCGTCCGCGACCTCGGCAGCATCTGCAGCCTCCGCATCAATCTCGTCCTCAGCGACGGCTTCGAGCACGCGTCCAGCCGCACTCGCTGCGCCTCTCGCGCCGTCCCTCGCGGGCTTGTACAGGATATCGAGCATGCGCTGGATGGTGGCGAGGTCGAGGTTGCCGTCGTCGTCGAACTGCGCGTCGAGCTCTCCCTCGGTGCCGAGCCTCTTGCGCAGGTCTGCGAGCGAGTCGGTGGCGTCCTGTCCCGGTATGAGCGCGGGTGCACCGGGCACAGCGCCCTCGGGCGCGAGCTTGTTGAACTTTGTGCGTGCGTCGCTTACTGCGGGAGCGCCCACGGCGTTGCTGGCTGCGTCGTGAGCGCCGTATTTCGCCTTGGTCCATGCCGAGAGCGGCGAGAGTGCTTGGCCGCGGTAGTAGAAGCGGGCGACCTGGTAGCCGACGAGCAGCACCGTTGTGGCGAGGAGGATGAAGAGCAGCGATTGCAGCTTGGACGAGTCTGCGCCTCCGGCGGCGCGTGGCTTGCCCTTCTTGCTCGTTGGTGGACGCGAGACGCCTCCCGTAGATTCCAACGCGCGCTTGTTGCGCTGTCTTGCGGATGACGAGGGCATGGCTGCGAAGGTGATGGTGGCACAGAGGGGAGGATGCCGGTGAGGAGAGGAGCTGATGTTGTAGGTGTGCTGGAAGAAGCAACCTCCACGTCATAGTTGGCAGATGCTTGTCATCTTTGGCAGCCCGAAATCCGAGGTTTTTTTCCACTCTTCACAGAGAGCGGCGTTTTGACCAACTCTTGTGTTGGACCCTGTCGCTCACCACCACTCGAGGCACAGACACGCCGAGGCACCATGTCCGACCTGCAACGCTCGTTTGTCAAGAGCAAGCTCAGCAAGCTTCCACCCGTGCCAGCATTCGCAGAGGCGGACGAAGATGGGCTCGACGAGCAAGCTCCACCCCCGTCCTCGGCAGCGATACCACGTCTAGCAAAGCGCAAGCAGCAGATGGACGACTTTTCGCCACGCACGGCGGAGGGATACTTCGAGCAGGCTCTGGAAGTGGATGTGCCACTCGATACGGGCAGTGCATCGTTCCGGGTCTACTACACGCCTCCACGGCCCAAGGCGGCAGTGCAGACGACGCCACACGCGCGATTCAGACCATCACCGGCCGGACCTGCAACTGTGCAGAATCTCGCTCTCGATGTCAGCTCCCCCGCGCTTCCAACGCTGAAACCAGGTGTTGGACTTCCGGCGGATGATGCAGATGACGACGACGAAGCGACACCACTGCCGCAGGGTGCGCCGCCAAATCCAGGGACGCTGTTCGTGTTCCACCACGGCGCAGGATTCAGCGCACTCTCTTACGCCCTGACAGCAGCGGAGATCACCAAGCTCAGCGGCGGCGAAGTGGGCGTGCTCGCATACGACTGTCGCGGACACGGGAGAACACGGCTGCACAACGTCAAGATGGATCCGCTCATGTCGATCGACGTTCTCGCAGCTGATCTCCTCGCTCTGCTTTCGGCGATGTTTCCTCGGACGGAAGAGATGCCGTCGCTCGTTCTCGTGGGTCACTCCATGGGCGGATCTGTGGTCGTCTCTGCAGCGCATGCGCTGTCAGCGAAGGGGTTCAACCGCATCTCGGGCGTTGCAGTGCTAGACGTGGTCGAAGGTACAGCAATGGATGCGCTCAGCGTGATGCGCAGCGTCGTGCTCGGCCATCCGTCCGGCTTTGCTTCAGTAGAAGACGCGATCCGGTGGCACGTCGACAGCAAGACCATCGCCAACCCCGAGAGCGCGCGCATCAGTGTTCCCCCGCTCATCGAGCCCAACCCCACCTTCACTGCGCCCGCTCGACACCCTGCCGCGACAGACGACGAGCCGCAGGAAGTGCTCGACGACGCATCCGAGCCCGCTGAGCGCGACACGCAGCAGCACGCGTACCGGTGGAGAGCCGACCTGCTCGCCACGGAGCCGTTCTGGCCCAGCTGGTTCTGCGGCCTCTCGTCGCGCTTTTTGAGCGTCAAGACCGCGCGTCTGCTGCTGCTCGCGGGCACGGATCGGCTGGATCGCGAGCTGATGATCGGACAGATGCAGGGCAAGTATCAGCTCGAGGTGATCGCGGACGTGGGCCATTCGCTGCACGAGGATGCGCCGGATCGCACGGCGCGCATCCTGATCGACTTTTGGGGGCGCAACGAACGCATCCATCTGCCGCTCAAGAACATCAAGAAGGTGGGCGAGCCGTGACTGAGCGGACGATACGGAATGCGGGTTGCGTCGCAGGCAGCGGCTGCTAGTGAAAGTGACTGGAGGAGATTGCGAGGCGTGCGTGCGTGGGTATCTGTCTATAACGAAACTGGAAATCAGAGTTGAGGACTCTTGAGAGTGGCGGGACGGGAGAGCGAGTCGCGACCGCCCGCGGTGGTAGCCGTGTTGAAGCTGGAGCGAGAGCGCGAGTCTGCGCCGTCGGATATCGCCGCCAGCCTGGAAGCATTGCGTCTCGAGCCGACGTTGGACGGCCGCTGACTGACACTGACCTCCTCCTCCTCCTCCTCCTCGGCGTCATCGTCCTCGTCGGCCTCGTCGAGTCGCTCTCGCGGATCGTCGTAGCCAATGACAACCGCGGCAAACGCAGCGCGAATGCGACGCAGCGTCAAAGCGTATGCTTCATCCTTCAACTGTTCCGGCTCCGAATTGGCCTTTGTCATCTTGTCCCAGTTGTGGCCCTGGCCTCGTGCTTCCCAGGGGACGATGGATCCTTTGAATGTCGAGCTGGTATCGAGCTTGTCGGCGAGCTTGCGATCTTCGCGTGCGAGCGAGTCCTGCTCCGCGGTGATGATGGTGACCGAGGATGGGAAGGTGTCCGGGTCAGCGAAGAAGGGCGAGATCAACGGCTGCTTGCGGTCCTTGACCTTTTCGATGGGCACGTAGCAGCGGTAGAGGATCTTGCGCAGCCACGGAGGCAGCGTGCCGCCCGCTGCACCCTTGAGCGGTGTGAGTTGCGGTTTGGCGTATGGATCTTCGTCGAGGTTGGTGGATGGGTAGAAGGCAACAACGGCTTGGACACCGCCGTGGACCTCGGTGCGCGTCGATCCTATAAGCGCCAAGTTGCCGCCGGAGCTGAAACCGACGAGAGCGATGCGATTCGAGTCCCACAGCCATTCCTTGAACCCCGTGGCTCCGACAGCGCCGTGACGACGACGCTGTTTGCGGTTCTCGCGTGCGAAATGCTTGGCGAACTGGATGGCCGAGTCGACATCCTCGACCGCGGCCGGCCAGGGGTTCTCGGGAGCGTGCGAGTAGTCGACATCTATCACAATGTCTGGGAGGGAGCGAGCAGCATAAGAGCAGAAGCGCGAGTCGTCGCCGTGCGTGTGGAAGCAGAAGCTAGAACCGTGCAGGTTGATGATGATGGGCAGTGCGACATCGTCCGGCTGACCGGCAGGCCAGTAGATGTCTGCCTTGAGACGTCGTCGTTGTTCTTTGCGGGTGATCTTGCCGGGCACAAAGGGCGACGGGATGTAGGTGGTGACGTTGGGCTTGGGTGCCGTGGGCTGTTTGGGCGTGATGATCGAGGTGGCGAGCGGCAGGATGGCTCGCAGCGCCTTGATGATGACCAGGTCCAGCATGGTGAAATCTTGCCAAATCTTGAGGACGATGTGGTGGGAAAGGAAGATGACGAGGACCCTCAAACGAGCAAGAGGCTGCTCTGCGATGCCGCTCCGGCTGCTGCTGCGAAGGGTCACTCTTGAGGCAGCCGTCACGCAGGGTCTCAAGTCGAGTTTGCATGCCGGTCTACAGTATTAATAAAGCGGTGTGAGCTCGCTTCTGCTCTTTCAGACTGCCGAGCTGCAGTAGCATTGCATCACTTTGTTTGTTCCGGTTCGCAGCTGCAAGTTAACTTACGGCCCAGACCGTCTTTTCCTCGAGAAATTCGATTCACTTGATGCATCGGGGCGTAAGGCCGAGCAGCTCAACGGTCTAACAGCTTAATATCTCAAAAGTGATGTGAGATCGATAGTATCGCACAACCCTCAAAAAAAGTTCGACTCGCTCCAACCCCGCTGTCAGAGATGGCGTGCTGCATCGACCAAATGATGGAGACCGAAAGTGTCCAGCTGCGCCTTGTCGTCCCTGCTAAGCGAAGCACGCAACTGGCCGCCGACTTTGAAGCTCTGAGGACTGGTGGCCGGATCGTATTCACGGCTGTCCTTTGCGTGATCACCTTGGAACTGCCGTCATCTCTTTTGCTACATCTGGCGATAGCATTCGGGCCCCGCAACGCCGGTTTCGAGTCGAGATGGACCGGGTCGCGCCTGCGGACGGTCTCTGAACCGCCGCCCTCCGCGCTGACACACGCCATTGTGCTTGTTCCTTGGTCGCAAGCCCTCGCCGCTGTCAAGCCTACACTGTGTCCGGTCGGTGACGCCTTGCCAAGATGTCGGTGCGATCCAAAGCCACGAGGCATAGACCTCGGCAGTGCTCCTCAGCGTTCTACTGCCCTGACTAAGAGACGACGCCGGTCCCACATTGCGTGCTCGTTGAAGATCCATTCGCCGGGTCGTGTGCAGCGCTGCAATCTGACCACTATCTTCTGCTTGCTATAAAGACGTCTTGCTTTCCTTCCACCACCATCGAGAGTCCCGCTTCCCAACGCAACGAAAGCAGAAACGTCAGCCTCGCTGGTTCCGCTGCACACTTTCCAGTCTGCCCACCATGAGCGAGGCCACGTCCATCTCCTCGCCGCCTCCAGGCAAGACAGCCTCCATCTCCGAGGCGCACGAAGCGCAGAACGACGACCTCATCGTCGTCGACACCGCCTCCCACGGTGAAGTGCGATACACCCGCCAGGAGGAGCGCCGGCTGGTCCGCAAGATCGATTTTGTCGTCGTGCCCATCCTGTTGGCGCTGTATCTCCTCAGTTTCCTCGATCGCTCCAACATCGGCAATGCCAAGCTCGAAGGCTTGGTCAAGGATATCAAGCTCAAGGACTACTCGACTGCGCTCACGCTCTTTTTCGTTGGCTACGTCGTCGGCGAAGTGCCGGCGAATATCGTCCTCAAGAAGACGTCTCCGCCGCTGTGGCTGCCGACACTGACGCTCGTGTGGGGCATCATCTCGGTGGTGCAGGGGCTGGTGCACAACCAGGCGGGCCTGTTTGCCGTGCGCTTCTTCCTCGGGCTGATTTGCCGCGCCGACGCGTCAGCTTCGGCGTGGCAGTCCCGGTGGCCGTGCAAGCGGGCTGTTCCCGGGATCTGTGTTCGTGTTCAGCATGTTCTACCCGCGACGCGAGCGGCACTACCGCGTGGCGCTGCTGCTGTCCGGCGCTGCGTTCTCGGGGGCGTTTGGCGGGATCCTGGCGTACGGGATTGGGTTCATGCGCAGCGTCGGTGGGAAGGCCGGTTGGTCGTGGATCTTGATCCTTGAAGGGCTGCTCACCATCGTCGTGTCGATCGCAGCGTACAAGCTGGTGCCGCACTACCCGCAGAAATCGCGCTCATTTTCGGAGCGCGAGAAAGCGATCATTGCGGCGAGAATGCAGGCGGACCGCGACTCGCTCGACGAAGAGGCCTTCTCGTGGGACGGCGTCAAGCAGGCGTTCACCGACCCGTACGTCTATCTGTACGGCCTGCTGTTCCACGGCTTCGCCTTTGCGCTCTACACGATCTCGCTCTTCATGCCGACCATCATCAGCGACCTGGGCTACACGGCCGCCAACGCACAGCTGCTCACCGTGCCGCCGTACTTCCTCGCGTTCGTCTTCACCATGACGATCGCGCACCTGTCGTTTGTGGTCAACCGCCGACTCGTCTTCATCATCGGCTGCGCGCTGCTCGCGATCGTCGGCTACATTGTACAGATCGCTTCGCCGACCGTGGCGGGACGGTATGTGGCCATCTTTATCACTACGCCCGGTGTGTATGCGGGCAATGCGCTGCTGCTGTCGCTGCCCTCGGAGAACGTGTCGGGCCAGACGAAGCGCGCGACGGCGCTGGCGATGCAGATCGGGTTCGGCAACATGGGCAGCATCGTGGGTGTGCAGCTGTACCGCCGGCCGCTGGGTGGGCTCGAGAACCCAAAGTTCCACATCAGTCATGGGTTGAGTATTGTTTGGCTCGGATTTGGCATCGCGGCGGCTTCGGCGCTGTGGTTCCTGCTTAGCAGGGAGAACCGGCGCCGAGATGCGCTGCAGGCTAGCGGGCAGTACGAAAAGCAGAGCGAGCAGAGCGACGAGGCGCAGAGAAGGCTGGGTGACCGCCGTCTGGACTGGAGATACCATGTATAGTAGCGCTGGAGCACCGCAAACGATCCTAGAACTCCGTCACGATTGACGTTTGACCGTGTGATGGAGGGCTGCTTGATTTTTGTGCAGGCACGTTAGACCGACAGCAAGACACAATGCAAAGCCAAAAATAGCTCGTTGACGTTGCCTGTGACGCTGCGAGCCTCGCTTCGACGGCGACCTAGCCGTCGTCCGTCTGTGTCTGAAAATTCTGTTGGCCCGCAGCGACCTTCGCACTGGCCACGGTGCCAGGCAGCCATTCTCACGCTTTGGCCCCAGCTGCAGGTCGTATCGCCAGCTAGACAAATGTCGAGCTGTCTTTGACAAGTGGGCTCGAGGAGGAGCGCTCTTCTCTACATCGATCTGTGTCGCCAAGCCTTGCAAGCCGACGGCCGGATTGGATTGGACTGTGGCACCGCTTGGCTCGCTTCGCGTTCAAGACGGCACGAGCTGATTTGCTCCGCGGCCTTGTAGGAGCGGGCCACGCTGGATTTTCGAGGCTTCGAGGCCCAACACTTTCGTTTTTCGGATTTCTGCTGGCTTTGCGCCGATGGAAAATGCATCAAAAAAAGCAGGGTCCACTGACAACATGCCGACCAATGCCGTGTGCGCTTTCCTGCCTGTCGTAAGGCCTCGCGTGAAGAGAGGCATGACAAAATTGGCAAGAAAAGAAAATTTAGAGATCGTTATCAGTTGGCCGTGCGGCACGCCACTGCCGAAGTCGCTCCTTTGCTGAGCTTTTTTTTTTTTTCTGCTGAGCTTTTTCCCCCCGCATGTCGAATGAAGAGTGGGAAAAGAAAGGTGGAAAAAAACAAGCTCATCAACGTGCTGGAGAATCTAAGCACACCCTGCAGCTTAACTTGGCCTCTCCGGTCCGAGCAGCAAAAGGCAGTCCATCGATTACCCTGCAGTGGCAGAGCTGCATGCCTCTCTGTGTGACCCGCGTGTTGCCACTTTCTTTTCTCGCTTGGCTGCTTGCCCTCTCCACGTTTTACGTGAGAATGCCGACCAAGTCGAGCCAGAGCGAGCACCTCCTAGAGCTGATCTTATCCCCTCATCAGCTTGCTTTGGCACTACCACCACCCCCTCATCGCTCTCTCTCCGCACTTTGAGGGCCACCCAGTCACAGAACATCATCTTCGACCTTGTTCGTCTCGAACCGCAACACCGAGCTGAACCCATCGTCGTCGGCTGTTCCGACCCTGTAGACGCAGCGCTCGCACGGACGTACCGACTCTTCGACACGATCATGGCCGACATCGCCTCGAGCAGCGCCACACTCGATGCACAGCCGTCGTCGTCGATGCAACGCGGCATCTCGTCGACCTCGTCTTCACCCACCAGCGCCGCCTCTTCGCCATCCATGGCAGCATCTGCGCTCGCCTCGGACCAGCTCTCGGCGATGGACGAGGTGTCGATGCCCGCCACGCCTCCGGACGTCGCCGATCTCGGGCGGGTGCACGTCGTCGATGCGGTGAGCGCCTCGGCCGCGGCCTCGGTCAACGCGGCCAATGCGGGCAAGCGGCCGGAGCTGTACCTGTCCGTGTCGCGCGCGAGCCGGCCCAAGCTGGTGCTCTCGCCCACCGACCAGGAGCGCTTCTCGGAGCACATCGCGGACAGCAAGAAGAAGTTCGCCAACGATACGGCGTACCTGCCCAAGTCGACCAACATGGGGCTGAGCGATGTCGACGCCGCGGCGCTGCTGTCGGTGAACCCGTTCAACTATGCGCGCGCCGATGCGCTCAGCTGGGAGGACGACGACGTGGATGTCGACCGCGGGCGGGCGCGCGCTGCGCTC
>LT795054.1:16431-62395 GCA_900162835.1 Sporisorium reilianum f. sp. reilianum | reverse complement strand
GGTCCTCTCCTTCTCCACTTCGGTGGCACACGGCTTCATTTTTTGCATCACCCAAAACCGCCCGCTCGTCGGCCCGTCTCCTTTGTCAACATCTCGAAATTGGCTCGCAGATGAAGTCTCGAGCGCCTTGTAGCAAAGTCTGGCTCGGGCTGCAGTGTGGTCTTGTGATCCCGCGTGTGCCACCAAGTGCCACTCGCTTGGTGGCAAACTGGCCGTGGCGGCAAAGAACGGCTCGAAACGCTCAGCTGCAGCTGTATTTTGGCGGCCCGACCAGCCTCTATGCCGCGCTGCACCCCGCGTTTGCGTGTTGTTTTCGCGCAGAGTCTCGTTTTGAGCTTCAAAATTTTGTCCTGATTCAGGATCGACATGCATCCGTCGTCCTTTTTGCACGACGCTCCCCTCTGTCTACAGCCCCTCGCACTGCTGTCCCGAGCCTGCGACGATGCGAACAAGTGCCGTAGCAAACTGCAGATGCATGTGGTGATGCCGTGGATCGAATTCAATCCAAACCCCTTTTCTCTGCACACCGGCACAGGCTGCAGATCCCGCGGCCCAGTGGCATGGGTTGACGAATTGTTTGGGGTTTTTTTTTTTTTTTGCGGGAGAGCGCATGTCATTGGTGAACCCTACGTGCATGGGACTGCTCTTCTGCTCCGACCAGGCGTCCCACCAGTGTCATGCATCGCACCCGGCGTTTTCTTCCAGCCGATCTGGCACGAACTCGTCTGTCAAGCTCCAGCCACGCTGGGGCGCCTAACGACACAGCAGGAGCCACACTCAACTACCAAAACTTTCGCTTTCCCGAGTCCACGTTCTCTTGGCGAACCGCATCGCCCACCGACACTCCCGATCGAGCTCGCAATCACCGATGGACAGCTGCCGCTTCGCACACGATACACAAGAGCATCTCGTTTCGAAGCGTCGAATCGACATTCTTTGGAGGGTGAGTACCCTCGCTCAGTCGCGTCGCTTGAGCCCAATATCGAGCTGGACAGGCTTGCGCAGGAACCCTTCAAACGTCTCGAGCGGCTTCTCGGGTTCGGCCAGCACAATGTCGTACCGCCTAAAGATGGCGGCGATCAGAATCGACAGCTCCATCATGGCGACGTTCCTGCCCACGCACGCCCTCGGTCCCACCGAGAACGGGATGAACGCCTTTTCAAAGTCGCGCTTGGCGTTGGGCGCCAGCCAGCGGTCCGGGTTGTACTCCTCGGCGTCCTGGCTGAACACGGACGTGTCGCGGTGCAGCGTGTACGCGGGCACCGACAGGATGGTGCCCGCGGGGAAGTGGTGCCCGCACACGGTCGCGCCGCCCTGCGGGATCACGCGCGGCAGGCCGATCGCCGACGTCGAGTGGAAGCGCAGCGACTCGCTCAGCACCGCCTGCAGGTACGGCAGCTCCTGCACGTCGCTGTGCAACGGCACCTCCTCGGCGTGCTCCAGCTCGCGGTCCAGCTCCGCCTGCAGCTTGCGCATCTTGTCCGGGTGCGTCGTCAGGTGGTGCACAATCGCGCACGCCGTGTTCGACGTCGTGTCCGAGCCCGCGATCAGCTGCGTGAGCGCCTCGGCCGTGAGCTCCATCTTGCCCATCGGCTCGCCGCGGTCGTCCTTGGCAGCCTGCAGCTTGGCCAGCAGGTCTTCGCGCTCCGAGCCGTTCTGCAGACGGTCGTTGACACGCGCCAGCGCGATGCCCGTGAGCTTCTTGACCGACGTCAATCGCCTCGAGAACCAGGGCAGCTTGAGCAGGTACGGCCGCATCCACACGGGCGCCAGCCCCATGGTGCCCGAAAACTCGCCGCGCTCGTTGATGATGTTGACCGCCGAGCAGTAGTCGACCTTCTTGTTGCCCTTCTCGTCCTCGTACTCCACCTTGGCCTCGTCCGCGCCGTTCTCGAGCATGCCAAACGTGCTGCCGAACGCAAGCGCGCCGATCGTGTCGAAGGCAAAGTAGTTGAGCCACAGCAGCGAGTCGAGCCATGCGCGGCCCTTGATGCCGCGCGGACCCTCGGTGTTGGCCTTGGCCGCCTTGGCGCAGAACTCGTCCCACCGCTCGAGCAGCAGCTGCACCTCGCGTCGGATGAACGGCTCAAAGGCGATGATGGTCTTGGGCGCAAACGTGTGCGACACAATCTTGCGCTTGCGCGTGTGCTCGGCACGGTCGCGCGTGTTGAACAGTCCGCGCGGGAACGGCTTGGGCGGCACAAAGGCGTCATAGTAGGCAGGCTTGAGCGTGCCTGTGCCGTGGCCGTAGATGGGGTGCAGAGCCTCGTGGTCGGCGATCGAGACGTGGTTGGGCGCGATGCGCACGAATTTGCCTGTGCAGAGCAAAAGCAAGCAAATCAGAGGTCCGAACGATGCAAACAAGATTCGTGAGCCGAGCACTTACCATACTTCTGGTGCTGCTTGTGGACCGCCTCGAAACGGTGGCCCACCATGGCGGTCCTGAGCAGCCAAAAGTCGGTGAATTTGGCCAAGAACGGTCCCGGGTATCGGAGGAAGGCCGTGTTGGTGATGTAGGGCACCAGGTGGAAGAGCACCACAGCGCCGACGAGCGTGGCAGCAATGTGGGCGGGCGACTCGACGGCCCATTGCACAGCCTCGGCGATGCGCGGACCGAGATCAGTCTCGACCATGGTTGCGAAGCGAAATCCAGGTGACGTGGTATGGGGTTTGGTGGTCTACGAGATGGCGAGTTTGCTGAGCAGCCCTTTTTGGAAGGGGGAGGGAGGGATGGAGGAAGGATGGGAAACAATAGGTTGTGTATGTCGAGGCGAGGTCACCTTTTGTAGCCAACTCACTTGACAGCGAGCTGTGCGCCTTCTCCACCAAGTGGAATGAGTGTCAAGCGAGCGTCACTTTGCGGGGGGTGCGAGCCGGGCAGGAGGATTTGAAATCAGCAGCGCAAAAAGGGAGAAAGCGCGCATAGACGGGGTAAGGGTCGACGGCTCAGTGGATGTCACGGCCAAAAAAAAGAAGCTCGAGGCGGTCGGTCAGTGGTCAGACGATCAGCTCGAGCCAGCGACTCCTGCTGCTTCGCCGTGCTGCTTTGCGACAAAGCCGTCGTTTCCGAGCAAGAGTGCTCGGCTGTACCAATCCCACGACCACGACCCATTAGCATGTCCTGACTGTGTAATGCTCCTTCACACCACCTCGTTTCGACACCATCTTCCACCGTAACAAGCCTTGCCGTCGTCGCTCGACTCGATAGCAGACCCTCTTTCATTGGCTGCTGAACGGTCATGGCTCAACGGCAGTGCGCTCATCACTCCCAGCGACTGCCGTACGAGCATCGAGCCCAACGTCAAAGATGGGCTCGAGTTACGCGACCTCGACTTCGTAATGCCACGTTTTTTCAACCCATACACCCAGCGCGTCACCGCCGAGTGAGCGTGCACATGACCAAATTCAACTTCGTAACTTGACGCTTGCACTCGAGCTCAAGAGCCTCTTGGTCTTGGTCTTGGTCGCCGGTCGCTGTTCATTCCTTGACTTCCACCACGACCGTTCGTTCGAACTTTTGGGCTGCCAAGGGTCGGTGCAGACGTCGTCTTCGGACCGTTCTCGACCCGACTCGGCTACACACTTCAACGAGAGCCTAGACTGCGCACACTTCTTCTTGACCGTGATTCCTAGATGCAAGCAATGCAATTTGAGAGTGCAGAAACATTCCGTCTTCGACAACGACACAGCGAATCACCAAAAGTTCTGCGCCCAGTCCACCAGCGCATCCCACCCTCTCCCGACCGCGCCGTTGCCGATCTTGCCCAGCAACCTCCGCCACTGGAGCACCTGGTCGTCGGCCCTCGACAGCCCGATGATGCCCTCCATGCCTCCGACCTTGGCAAACATCGAGTCGATCGGGCGTGTCACCGTCGCCGCCGCCCTGCCCGTCGCGCCGAACGGCTGCACCCACGCCAGCAGCCCGACCAAGCGCTGGAAGAGCGTCGTCGAGTCCGCACCCGTTGCAGCTGCCACGTTGGCCGCCACGTCGGCGCCGGGGATGGCACAGCTGAACTCGAACCGGTTCGCATGGAACAGCAGCGCCGCGCGGTAGTGGAACACGATCGCCAGCACGATGCCCACATGCCACACCTGATGCGAGTGGCCCCACGTGTCAAACTTGCCCGGCGCCCAGCTCTCGGGGAACTGCGTCGCATAGAACACCAGCCCGCCCACGTAGAACGCCAACGAGGGGAAGATGGGGCTGAAGAACGCGATTGTCTTAGCGAGTCTGTGCTCGAACGCGGCATGCGAGAACGGCGCCAGCGCAGTGAAGGCCATGGTCAGGAACACGGCGATGCGCCAGTTCTTGTTGCGGCGCTCGTTGAACCATTCGGCCCACGGCAGGATGGCACCGGCGAGGCCGACGACGAGCGTGGTGAACGAGTAGAAGAGCGCGAGGTTGGGCTGGCAGTAGAAGCAGTTGTAGACGATGGTCCAGATCGAGGCGGCGACGAGCCACGCGATGCCCGTGTAGTCGACGCACGCAAAGCGCTCGAACCACTTGCGGTCCGAGCAGCCCGCCATGACGTGCCACGAGACCGAGAGCGTGAGACACTTGGCGGCCGCAAAGAGGTAGACGGTTTGGACCAGTCTGTCCATCGGCGTCGTCTGGTCGTCGAGCCCTTTGCTCGGCCAGAAGAGCGGCACGATCGCCGCCAGTCCCCACAGATGCGTGTGGATGTTGCCCGTCTCGTTGTGCACCTGGAACGTGCTGCGCAACAGCGCGGGCCAGTTCTCGACGGGGATGAAGCGGTAGCCGGACAGGATGTGTTCGTTGTTGCGGAAGAAGGCGGGCAGATGCTCGTAGTGGATGAGTTCCTGGCCGTTGCGTGCCATCTGAACGGCGAGCTGATACAGCCTTTCCTCTGCCTCGTGCACTGCATGCCCCGCACGAGAAGCAAAGCTGTTGGCTCGCGAACGAGAGCGTGCGGAGAGATCGACGAGCTTGGCCTCAAATCGTTGCGCTAGTGTCGTGTTACTGCCATCCTGCTCTGCACTCTGCAGCGCGTCGCGCCAGGCCATGTTGCGCATGGACTCCTGGATCGACTCGAGGCGCGCCTGCATCTTGGCTGCCAGTGCGTAGGCCTGTGTGGGTAGCTGCGTCGAGAGGGGCTCGAGCACGGAGGCAAAATCGAGGTTGAGCTGCGGCAGACGAGGCATGGTCGGCAACGAGGGAAGTTCTGCTTTAAGCCGCGCCGCATCTGCCGAAGTAGGCAGGCGTGGCAGACGCTCTCGAAGGCCGTTGCCGAGGCTGATGGGGAGTGTAAAGCTGGACGACAGTCGCTCCCAGTCGTGGGCGAGGGACTGTGAGCGTGAAGCGAGGGCAGAAGAGGCAGATGCTGGATAGGTGGGGAGCAGAGCGACGAGTCGTCTCAGGTCCTCGTGCATCGCCTCGAGCTGCTGGAAGAAGGCAGCCGAGTGACTGTCGATCCAAGCCGATTTGGCGTCCGACTCGGACACTTGGCTGTCACTGCTGCTGTTGTTGCTGGAAGCGCTGGCCTCCGACAAAGGGTCGACGCTATCGTCGAGAGCAGAAGGGGATGCGGCGCGAGAGATGCGTTGCGAGTAGAAAGCGCGCGCTCTCACCTCGAGCTCGGTGAGATACGAGAGCAGCTGCGCACGCAACGAGACGATCGAGTAAGGCAGCGAGGCAGGCAGATCGAGGTACTCGAGCGAGGTCAACGGCTGATGATGCCTACGAGCCGCGAGGAAGAGCGAAGCATCCCAGTCGTCGTCCGAGGATGCCGACTCGGTGGCGCTGCTGCCGAACCCATCGCCAAGTGCGTTGTCAGAATCGAATCGGAAGCGAAGCGACGCGTGTGATTGTTCGGCGGGTTGCGATGCTCTGCGCAGTCGCCGACGGACGTGGAAGGGCCGAGTGGGCTCATCCAAGACGGCAGAGCTGGCGAGGGGCGAATAGCTGCGCTTGGACAGCAAAGATTCGATGATGGGCGACGATCGAGATGTGCCGAGTGAAGGACGTCGTGCTGTCATTGTGTGCGAAGATGGTCGGGCCAGCCGATGAGCTTAATAGATGGTGCTGTGTGCGAAGCCGTGCGAAAGATACAAAAAGGCTTAGAGGATCATCACGAGCGACAGCTTTGCGAGATGGCGCGGCTTCGGGTGGCAACCGACGTTGCTGTGGACGCGAAGGCGTGGTAATGCTGAGAGAATTGCAGTGCGTGTGTGTGTCGTGACAGTGATGGGTTCGATGCAGAAGATGGTCGCGGGGTGAAGCTGTTGATGGAGAGAGAGAGAGAGAGAGCGATGAGAGGCAAGGAACCAAGTCGATGGGGACGAGGAGAGTGTTCGTTGAGCTTCAGTGACTTGGCGGCAATCAAGGGTTTTGGCCGCATCAACACTGCTGCTGCACCGTCCCAAGCCAACTCTCTGCGCTCTCAGCCCCGCAAGCAGCGACGATTGCTTTGCTATCTCTCTCTCTCTCACACACACACAATCGCCAGTAAACCAAAGCATCTTGGCAGCAGCGGCAGCAGCAGCGGCAGCAGCCGCAGAGCCTGTCTGGCTGAACTCAACTCAGTTTCTGGTGTGAAATTTCGTTTCGGCGTCTCCGATGTTTTGGGCCTCCGCTTCGACGCCCTACGTCAGTTCTCTCGCTTCCCGTCCGAAGTCAACAAGCGGGATCCGTGGCGGGCCAAAAAATTAAAACTCTTTTTTCACGAAATTCTGGAAAATTGCGGGTGATTCTGAGAGAAAACGTTTCAGCGCAGCAGTTCGTAACAGGAAAAGATCGAACTCGACTCGCCCCGATCCGGCTTTATGTGAAAGCACTGCAATCGGGCTGCCTTTGTGTTGGGTGTTTTCGGCAGTGAAAACGTCCGTGCGATCCGGTGCGGATTGTGTTGACAGTGGAAAAAAAAGCTGATTCCTTCCGCATGACGAAAGGTCGGACCCAACTCCATCCGCGCTTTCCTTCCTCTCCACCATCCTCTTCTCCACAAACGCAGCTTTGCTACAATGCCGCCCAAAGCTTCGTCGAGCAGCAAACCGGCTGCGGCCAAGCCCACGCCAGCCAAGCCCGCCAAACGCAGTGGCCCTCCGGCTCCCATCAAGTACTACCTGGTGCTGTTCAACTTTGTCTCGTTCTTCGGCTGGGTCATCGTGTTCTCGACGCTCGTCAAGCACCTCGCTTCGGGCCCGCAGCCGCACTCGCCGCCCGTCCAGTTTGCCGCCGACGTGCTGGCGCGCTTCCGCCTGGTCAAGATTGGCATCGTCAAGTCGTACGCCCACCTGTTCCCCGAGCGCATCGCGCAGCTGCTCGAGCGCGCCTCGAGCTCGCACACGTCGGTCGGCCCCGCCGTGGCGCTCGTCCAGTCGCTCGCCGTGCTCGAGGTGGTGCATGCCGCCATCGGATGGGTGCGCAGCCCCGTGGTGACCACCGCGATCCAGGTCGCCTCGCGCCTCTTCATGGTGTGGGGCGTCACCGAGCGCTTCTCGCAGGCGTGGTCCAGCCCGTTCTACGCTCCCATGGTGCTCGCCTGGGCCTTCACCGAGTGCATCCGCTACCCGTTCTACGCCAATGCGCTGCTGGGCGCCGACGGCCCCGGCCTGCTCTGGGCGCGCTATACCACCTTCTTCGTGCTCTACCCCATCGGCGCCGGCTCCGAGGCCATGTGCATCCTCGCCACGCTCCCCAAGCACCTCGACCTCGCCAAGTGGGACGCGCGCGCTCTGGCGTACGCTGGACTGTTTGTCATCTGGTGGCCCGGTCTGTACGTCATGTACACGTACATGATCAAGCAGCGTCGCAAGGTGCTCGGCAAGGGGTTCTGGGGCCACAAGCTCGTGCAGGACGTGCGCGACAAGTACGAGAAGAAGGCGCAGTAAGTGAGCCAGCGTTGGCGCTCGTCGAGTGGCTACACCCAGCGTGTGGGTGGCGGAGGTTCAGACGAGTCAATGGAAGGTGAACGACCTTGTTTGTAACAGCTGCGAGCTGCAGCACATGTAGCATTACACAAAAGTACAACACCGAATCGAGCTGTTTCGCGCATCAGATGCTTCGCGTGCGACTGGCGCGCCACATGTCCCAGGGCAGTCTCCAGTGCTTGCCGCTCTGCAGCGACGCATGGTACGGGTTGAAATCGGCCTTCTCCAGCCTCTCCAAATACGATCTTGCCGGAACAACACCCACGAGCGGGGGCACGACGGCAGCGGGCACCCTGCCGGTAAACTCGTCCTTGACAATGGTGCGCGCGGTGATGAGGTAGTCGTTCGCGCGCGTCGCGAGCGCAAACACGGCGTCTCTGAACCCGTTCGCTTCGGGGCCGTTGCGGAAAACGTCTTCCTCGACGACGGCGTGGTCGTGTACGAACTCGCGCGGGAGCACGAGCTTGCGTGCGCCCTTGGTGATCGAGTTGCGCATGTGCGGCGGCGGGTGTGTGTGGTACGGGATGCTCGAGATGGCGAGGCTGAGCCCCGCGACCTTGCCGAGGTGCGAAAAGAGCTCGTCGACCACGTCGCTGCGCACGCCGAGCAGGTTGAGCGACAGGTAGAGCAGGCGCGACGAGGTGCTTTCGGCGTACGACTCGAGCGACGCGAGCGAGGGCGCCTGGAAGTCGTCCGCCAGGTCGGCCTCGCGCACGTCGATGATGCGCAGAAAGTGGTCGAGCATCAGCCCACCCGTTGCGTTGTCTCGCACGGCGGGGTCCTGGAACGCATCGCGCAGGGCGAGCACCACGGGGTGTTTGGCGGGACGGTTCTGGTACGCCCCCTGCACGGCATCCCGCCACCACCCCATCCTCATGCGACCCAGCAGCTCGTTCGACACGGTATCCTTCAGCCCGGCGATTTCGACGTTGAACGTGCGGATGGCTGCAAAGTGCGTCTGCAGATGCTTCGGGTAGAAGTGGTGCGCCAAGTACGACGCGTGGTCGCGCTTGGCCAGCTCTTCCAAGAGGTACGAGTGCGACGACTGCAGTGGGGAGAGCTGTGTCGATGCGGGTGGAGCTGTTCTTGTTGAAGAGGATGACGGACCTGCGCCTGAGGTGTTGGCTGCTATTGTGCTCGTCGAGAGCGTTTTTCGAGTGCTCCGTGTGGCGGCTGCGTCGCTGTGCACTGCTAGTGTGCGCAGTGACTTTGAAGACGACCTCAGCGCTGAGGCCGAATGCTTCGAGGTGCTGGCAAGCATGTTGACGATGCTGTGCGTGGAGTGCGTCGCAAGTGGTGGAATGGTGGCAAGGTGGCAAGGATGGATGCTCAGAATGGTCTAAGCGCTTTTGGCTTTGATGAATTCTTCTCGCGCAAAAAAAGCCGTTGAAAAAAAGAAGCCTGAAAATCGTGCAACTTTGAGTGGAGGTGATTTGCCTGCCTTGCTGCCTCACAAAAGGATCACTATGAGCGACCATCAGGATAGCATTTGCAGCTCTACGACAGGATGCCGAGCACCGCTGCTACGCCAGTACACGGGGAACAACTCAAGTGGACGGCCAAGTGCCCAAACAGGTGCTTTCCATGCAGTAGAGTGATTGCGAAATAAAAAAAAAGCTGAAAGTTGACAGAGTACAGGCCACTCGGTCGGTCATGCCGCGATGGTTCGCAGTGAAGAGCATGCTGCTCATGATGCCATCTGCAATGCGTCGAGCAAAGCTTGCCTAGATACCGCCCTTGGACAGCGTCAACCACAGGTCATCTCCCAGGTAATGGATGTTCTCTATCGCAATACCCTTGCCCGTCTTTCGCACCTCCTCGGTGTCCATCTGCATGACGCCCACGGCGAGCACCTCGTCCTTGCCCTGTGCCCTGATGGCGACGCACTGACCCTTCTTCAGCGGTGTCTCGCCCCTGGATGGGTCTGGCAGCTTGCCTCCTGCGCTCGTGAGGCCGGGCGACATGACGTTGGCGCCCGAGAGAACGAATTTGATGGCACCACGGTCGACTTGTACCGATGGAAGCATGTCAGGGACTGGCGAGATGGAAGGGAAAGAGTCAGTTCAGGCCTCGTGTCAATCATGTGCGGTTCGAAAGTGGCGCTTACACTTGTGCAACAGCCGCAAGCTGGGCAGATACCAGTCGTCGTAGTGCTGGAAGAAGAGCACCTGCTTGTCGGCGATGAGCATCTGGACGTGTTCTCTGGCGAACTTGACCGTGGTCACCGAAGCTTTGTTGGGCCATGCTGCTTCGAGGAGCGCCCCCTCGTCCTTGGCCAGCTCGGGGTATTGGTCGGTGAGCTTTTGACGGATCACTCGGCGCACCGAGGATTTCAAGGCTGTGGCGGGACCCAGGTCGGGTTTGGGCTCGAACTTTTTGAACAGCGACATGGCGAGCCGAGTTTTCGTTGAAAGAGTGTGAGTCAAGGTGAAGAGGAGGTTGGCATGCTCGAATGTCGTTCGCAACTTTCTTGGATTTCGTGTTTCAATCTCGGAACTCGGCGAGCTTGTGCGTCGCGAAATCTAACAAGTCCGTGCATTTCTTCGTGCCTGAGCGGCAGCGCCAACAGCAGCACAGCCTGGAAAAGGTGACAGCCGTGACGTTTCAGCTGCTGCACACGATCAGAACGCCAAGAACAGAAACAAGACCGAGCAGCAGCTGCTGCAGCTGCAGCCGCCGCCATTGAGGCCAAGGTGACCGACATCGCATTCCGATCGGCGATTTGTTCTTCTTCTTTCCTCTCTTCCATCACGCTCTCGCTCCCACAGCCGCCCATTCAAGGATGGTGCTCATTTCGCCAGCTGCAGCGTCTGCATCATCGCGGCGCATACTCTCTACAGGCATTCGATCATCACTATCCCTACAAACAAGAGCGCTGTCCACGACGCTGCCCCGCAAAGCCGAAGCCCAACACCAGTCTCGCTCTTCCGGCTCATCCTCAGAGAAATCCGACAAGCACTCGAGCGATGGCTTCCGCAGCTTCTTCAACTCCACCGGCTGGGAGACCGCCATGGGGGCCTCGTTCGGCGTGCTGCTGCTCGGCGGCGCTGCGATGGTCTACCACTCTTGGTACAAGCGTCACACGCTCAAAAAGATGGAAGCCGCCTTCGATCCCGGCTACGACCCTGTCCTCGCTCTAGCCAAAAGCGGCGATCAGCTGGCACATGTACGCATCGACCCGCCCAGACCCGAGGACGAGATGATTCGCAGTATCGTCTCTGGCAAAGAGGCCGGTCGCTACTTCCTCGTGATGGGCAGCAAAGGCTCAGGTAAAGCGACGTCGATCATCGAAGCCATGGCCGCCATCGATGCAGACGGCTGTGCCTTCTTCGACGCCCACCTCGACCCGACCATCGTGGTGGACCGCTTCTCCGAGTCGATCAACTTTAGCAACAACCGCGACTACCTCGGCAACCTGCTCGGTCTTTCGGACTTGTCGGGCATGTCGTACTACCAGCAACTCGAGCGCGCGCTGCACAAGCTCGAACGCGCGCTCATCACACGCAAGCAAAAGACAGGCAAGCCCGCCATCATCGTCATGAACTCGGCGCATCTGCTCCCGCGCGACGACGAGGGCACCAAGCTGCTTCACATCTTCCAGCAGCGCGCCGAGAAGTGGGCTTCGGCGGGCACTGCGACATTCATTTTCACGACGGCCGACTACTGGGTGTACGACGTGTTGCGCAAAGCATCGAACCGCATGGACACGCTCTCGTTCCGCGACCTCACACGCCGTCAGTCGATCAACGTGCTGAGTGGATGTCGCAAACAGTATTGGGGCGAGAAGCCGTCGTCTCAAGACCCGCGCGTGCTCCAGGAAGTGTACGAGATCTGCGGTGGCCGCCTGGGCCTGCTCAACAAGGTGGCGCGCCGCAAGGACATGCTGCGCGCAGCGAGGCAGATGGTCGAGGACGACATGCAGTGGGTGCTCAGCAAGACGGGCATCATCGAGGATCATGACGATGATGTGATGGACGAGCAAAAGTGGTCGACGTGCAGCTGGCTGCTGTTTTGCGAGCTCTCCAAAAAGCAGCAGGAGCTGGAGGAGCTGTTGGAGCGGTACGGAGGTCGATTGCCTGCGTTTGTCAATCTGGATACCGTCGAGGATCCACAGTACAATGGGTTGGCGGCTCAGCTGCATAACGACGCGGGATGGTTCAAAGCGAAAGCGTCGCCCGTGCCTGGTCTCACGCGGTTCACTACCGCTGCTCTGCGACAGGACGAAGAAGAGCAAGATGGCAAGCACGCTAAGCCCGCAGCAGCAGGTGACACTGGCAACAACGACGATGATGATGACGACGACGACGACGACGACGACGACGACGAAGACGCAACCGCACACCGTCGACTCACCGAGTCGCTCATCACCGATCCCAGCATGGACCAAGAAGCCGACGTGCGCGGCGCCGACGTGCCCAACCCGCACCTCACCTGGGGCGAAGCGCGCCAAGTCATGACGCGCCCGGACTTTATCATGGAGCTCGACCATCTCAACATGATCCACATCGACCGCCACCACCACATCCGCGCCGACTCGATGCCGCTCTTGAGGGCAATGCGCCGCGTTGCCCAGTCCGAGGGATACGCGGAGAGGCTCGAGTCGGTCATGGACCGTGTGTCGGCGATCGAGAGCTTGGGACGCACGCGCGAGCTGCTGTGGAAGGAGCAGGGGGAGGCGGGCAAGTTTTTGATTCGCAAGGATGGCAGGGGCAGGGAGGTCGAGAGCTGGACGCTTTTGGGCGGCGATGAGCGGTTGGGGAGGGACGAGGCGGATGGCGAGGACGAGGCGGACAAGTAGTGGGCGCTTCACCTCAAAGATCTACTCGTCTGCACCTTCGTATGATGTCCGTGCTGTTGAGCGTGATGGATCTGATCGAGTCAAGAGCAATGAGTGCAATCAAACCGCCGAGACAGCGCGAAGGCAGTAGCGGAGCCTGTACCACACGGTCCCTTCCTTTGGCCTCTGTACGACCCTGATCGGATTTAGGACTCCTCCTAAGAAAACCAGCGCACGCGCAGCCAATCGAACCAACCACAAATTCGCCTTTCGCCCTTGCGCACCCAAGCAAGCTTTTCGGACTTGTGTCACCCCCTCTCACAACGGATAAACGAGGGCCGTCCATCCTCAGTTGCGCGTGGCGAGCGGCAACGGTCATGTGGCTTTGGCTTCTCGCCGGGTTGAATGCCGAGATATCGTCTCCTGCCCGGCCACCACGAAAGATAAGCTCGTGCGCCCGTGTCACACAGAGTGTTGCGCACCGAGTTTGAGCCAATTTGACCGACGAGCGTTTGTTTGGCTCGCCCGGCTTGCTTGGCAGGTTGTGGTGGAGCGCAAAACGATGAAAGGGGGATCTTCGGCTATATGAAACGGACGGGGTTGCGGTTGTTGTCTCTGGCGATAAATAGAGATCCTTGTTGCGACGGAGAAACTAGTTGGCTCCACTTCATCTCAAACGAGTGCGTGTCCTTCTCACCGTCACCACCAACCAACCAACCAACCATGCCTGCAGCTGTTGCTTCCGCTTCTCTCTCGAACGGTGTTTCGAAGATGACGACCACCGCCTCTTCGTCGTCCTGGAAAGACGTCGCTGCCGCCAAGGTGCAGTCTCGACTCGCGAGCATTCCGTCTGCGTGGCGCCTGCCCTCGTCGATGCTCAGCACCATCGACGCCAGCAGCGGCACGGACGTGCGCTCGATCCCTGCCTCGTGTGGCATTCTCACCGCTCAAGAGCTCGCGATCACCGAGACGCCCATCGCGGAGCTGCTCTCGAACCTCCAGTCGCGCAGCTGGACATCCGAAGCCGTCACCACCGCCTTCTGCAAGCGCGCGGCGATCGCGCACCAGCTCACCAACTGTCTCACGGAGATCTTTTTCGACGAGGCCATTGCGCACGCCAAGCAGCTCGACGAGCAGTACTCGTCGACGAAAACGCACGCAGGACCGCTCGCAGGGCTGCCGGTGAGTCTGAAGGACAACTTCAACCTGGCGGGCAAGGACTCGAACCTCGGCTTTGTCGCGTGGATCGGCGAGGCGAGCGACCACGACTCGGCGCTCGTCGCGCTGCTGCGCGCGCAGGGCGCGGTGCTGTACTGCAAGACCGCGACGCCCACTGCGATGATGATCGCCGAGACGGTGTCCAATGCCAACGGGCGCACGCTGCATCCGGCCAACACGCGCCTCACGCCCGGCGGCAGTTCTGGGGGAGAGTCGGCGCTGCTCGCCATGCGCGGCAGCCCGCTCGGCGTCGGCACGGACATCGGCGGCAGCATCCGCATCCCGTGCTCGTTCACGGGGCTGTGGGGGCTCAAGCCGTCGTTCGGCCGCTTCCCCACCGCCAGGTGCAAGAGCGGCCTCGCGGGGCAGGAGGCGGTGCTCTCGATCAACGGGCCCATGTGCACCGAGTTCGACGGCCTCGAGGTGTACGCCAAGACCGTGGTCGATGCGCAGCCGTGGCATGTGGATCCCAAGTGCTTGCCCATCGCGTGGACGCCCGTTGCCGAGGCGGCCAAGGCGCTGCCCGAGACGCTGACGCTGCTGGTGCTGGTGGACAACGGCATTGTGACGCCTACGCCGCCGCTGCAGCGCGTGCTGCGCGACGCGATCGCAAAGCTGCGCGCTGCAGGGTACAACGTCGTCGTGTGGGATGCGGCGAGCAACGCACAGGATGCAGACCTGTTCCAGCGCGGTCTGGCGCACATCGAGCAGTTCTTCCGCGCAGAGGGCGGCGCCACGGTGCACAGCATCATGCAGGCGTCCGGCGAGCACGTCGACTGGGTCACCGGCCTCGCCGAGACCAACACCAGCTGGGAAAAGAGCGTCAAGGCGCTCTGGCAGCTGCAGGCGCAGCGCTCCGCGTGGCAGACGGAGCTGCAGCAGCGCATCCAGCAGCTCACCGGCGGCACCCACTTTGACGCCATCGTCTCGCCCGTCGCGGCGGAGGTGGCGACCGAGCACGACGCGTACCACCACATCTTCTACACGGGCTGCTGGAACCTCATGGATATGCCGGCGGTCGTGGTGCCGCTGCACAGCTGCACGGTCGACAAGGCGCTGGATGGCGTGGCCGAGGGGTGGAAGGCGAAATCCGACGTCGAGGCCAAGGTGTGGGACCAGTACAGGGTGGACGAGGTGCACGGGCTGCCCGTGTGTCTGCAGGTCGTCGGGCAGAGGCTGAGGGACGAGAGCACGCTGGCTGTTGCGAAGCGCGTGTATGATGTGTGTATCTAGACAGCGGGATGGTGTGAATTAGACGAGTGCATTCTAGAGAAACGTGTACAGAGATGTGCTCTAAGCGTGTGAGATGCGTGTCTAGGACAGAATCTCGATCGTCTCGCCCGTCTCTCCATCCACAGTGCCCCTCCTCACCGTACTGCCTTTCGCTTCAATCATCTGCTCGATCGTCCTCGGCTCGCCCTCGCTCTCTGTGAACCAGGACAGGTTGTCCGCAATCAGGTGTCTGTTCTTGCACCCGGGGCACTGGACGATGACGATGCCCTTGGTGTAGGAGCGTTTGGAAAACTCGTGCGAGCTGCGATGTCCGCACTCGTCGACGGTGCATGTAAAGGTGATGGCGAGCCGTTGTTCGATCTGGCCGATCGGGGTGCGTTCGCCTGTGACGGGGATCGAGGCGGTGGGGTCGTCGCTGGAGCTCGGGTCGCTCGAGGAGGTTTCCGGGATGAACGCTTCGATGCGTGAGGAGGCGCGGTCGTTGGCGAGCGCTGAGGATGTGCGGAGGTTGCGGTTTTGGAGGTGGCGTGGTGCGAGCAGTGCGGGAAGGCGGGTTGAGGGGGATGCGCAGAGCGTCGACTTGGATCGCAGCTGTGCGCGAACGGGTCGGAGTGCGGCTTGCTTGGGCAGCTGAGGGAGGGCTAGTCGGCTGCTCGATGCGATGTTGCGTGCCAGTGATGGCAGGAGTCTACTTGACGACATATCGATGGAAATACTTGATGCGAAAGGTCGAGTGGGAATCAAGATGGTGGAAGTGCGAAAGGAAAAGGCGAAAACCATCGAAAGCGGCGTTGAGAAGAACTTTTTTTTGGCAAGTGGAGGAGCTGAGCCGATTTTTCTGCGGGACTCGGACAGCTTCTTTTGCGTTGCTCAGTCGAGTTGATATCAAGTGTAGCGATGGTGATGCTCATTCGTTCATCCACGACGAAAGCTCGAGTGCAGTGGCAGATGCATGTAGATGTCGACTTTCTATATCCAGTGTATTCATTGTCCAATCTGCAAAAGTGCAGACATGTGTCTGTTTTACAGGGCGTCTCGGCAGTCGAAGCGGTCGACCTCAGACTTGCTCTTCCTTCCATCTAGCGCGAGTGAGCCGGCATCACACCACAAGCATCAAGCCAGAAGTGACGCACAATGCTAGTGCACTGAGACCCACCATCTGCTTGGAGCTGAACGCAACAGCTGGCGAGGCACCCGACTGCGGCGTGCTGACGCTTCCACCGCTCGAGCTGCTTCCGGACGAGGACGAATCGCGACCTGCGCCAATCGTGCCGTTCTTAGTGATCCTGACGGTCAACACGTCGACGACACCATCGATGCCGATGTCGTGGTTGATCTGGCTCGCCGAGAGTCCACCCAACAGCTGCGAGGTGGTGGTCTTGCTGACCGTGTACTCGAATCCACCGGGGCTTTTCAGCGTGCCAGCCGTAACGTTGCCCACCAGCTCGTCGCGTCCATCGTCGTATCCGTTGGGAGCAATCATGTGGCCGAGAGTCGCGTTGAGCTCCACGCTGGCAGCGATGAAGACGGCACCGGAATCGGCAGCCGAGCCGTTCTGGATCCAGTACCTGAAGTGGTTGCCGCCTTTGAGCGATTCGATGCACGTGCCGCCATCGCCCTGCTTGTAGTTGTATCGCATGATGTTGGTCTGCGGCTTGGCACCGTTGCCGTCGCCCAGGTTGGCAGTCTGATATCCACCCTGGCTGATGTTGAGACAGCTGCCGGGCGAAAAGTAAAACGAGCGCGAAAACTCTTCAAAGCCGGCTTGGTTGAGCACGCCCGCGTCGGACTGGCCTGAAACGATCACGTCGAGCGGCTCGCCAAGGCCGGATGCCGTGTTGCCCGTCAGCATGGATCCTCCGTTGGCCGCGGGACTGTAGTAGCCTTGCGTGTTGCTGCTGGTCTGGCGACGCACAGGCGCAGATGGCAAGGCATTGGTGAATGATGTTGTGAGCGCTGCTGTGGCCAGCGCCAAGGTCGAGAGTGCGAGAGGCAATTTCATCTTGATCGAGTGTCGTTGTATTGCGTCGGATGGAGAGACGCACCAGGCGCCGTGAATGGACAGATGTTATATGCAAGTCGCTTTGTGTGACTTCGAGTGTAACGCGTCCAGCGCTGAAGACGAGACGGTGGCGAGAGAGGCGAGCAGGGGAGAAAAGATACGGAGCAAAGCGCTGTATGGTGGAGAGGGTGAGGTGTAGAGAGTGGGTGCAGCCGTGGTCGTGTGAGGAGCCAAGGTCGACCGAGCCAGACATGCCGGATAGAACACAGCATTGCCACTCATGGCAGTGGACTATCGTGGCCTGGGCTGTGAATTCGATTTCGAGGGGAGCTGTTCATGCAGCTTGCAGGGTTCGATGCGCCAAGATCGACGCTGATTCTCGTCGCCACTTGGCATGTTGGACGGCGAGCGCTGTTCGGCAGCCGAGAACCTCTTTTTCAAGGTCGCAATGCGTGATTACCAAGTCTCGGCAGGAACATGCTGGCAGTCGCTCTGAAGACACAGTCACCGATCGTCGGCTTTCGTTTCTCGATGCGATTATCGAGGAAGAGCTAGAGCTTGTTTTCCATTGACGACGACAACCAAGCTTGTCAGAAGGGATTTGTACCGACGCAGTGGCACATTATTGTGAGGAGCAGCGGTGTTGTATGAAATCATTGACCTGTCACACGTCTCTGACGGCGGCGGTAAATGAGCGAGCGCATTTCATTTTCTTTCGCACATGGGTCGATCCACGCAACGAGACTTGCCAGGACGCTCATCACAGGGTCGCAGCAATCGGCGGGCCATCGCTGCTCGACTCGACTCAATAGCATCGACGCCGGGTGCTGCCACACTACGCTCTGATGATTGTCGAGTGCGGTGAAATTTTTCATGCCGAGAGCTGCAGAAGCAATGCACAGCCTTGGACCGCGAACAGGGTCCAGCTCAAGACGCCGCAAGTAGCAAGCCCGAGAAAAGACAGTGTTACAGCAGCGTAGCAAACGTGCTCGACTATTTGGGAAAGCGTTGAACCCTCAGTGGACATGGTCACCGTCCAGCATCCTTTTTCTGCACGTCTGCTCGCTACACCGGCGGCATAGACGGAATCGACCATGCAAAGGCTGTTCGGCCTGGTGTCCACGCTGACTGCACGCGACACGGCCGAGTCGTTTGGGCTCGAAGTGCATTTTCGCGCGGAAAGCGTCGTCCGAAGTCACGTCCGACGGCCGACAAAGCCTTTTCGGAGGAAAGGACCCTGAGCAGAACCGAGACTGTTCCAACCCCGCGCTTTTCGTGCATTTGCCTTTGTGGCTGGCTGGTCCGCGATTTGGGGTTGGTGATCTTTGCGCCGCAGCGTCTCAGATGAAATCTGTTTCATCTGTACAGTGAAGCTTGCTGCGACTTCATCAATAAGAGTCGTGCCGAACATGGCGACGATCCGACGGGCTGCTGCTGACAAAGTGTCGGGAGCGTGCGTGGGGGGAGCGTCGGAAAGAGTGACTGACGAGGAGAAAGGCGGGGCGGATGTGCCGAACAGCGTGAGAAGCTGCTGATTCAAGTCAGAGCAGGAGAATCCGAACGTTGCTTGCTTGCCGCGACAGCCGAGAGAGGCTCGAGCGAGCTGTTTCGGGCGCAGCAGAGAGAAGCGGTTGAGAGCGTTGCGAATGGCTCTTTTCTCGTGCTTAGTGTGTCTTTCGCTTTCCCTTTGCGCCTTCCAACATGTGCGGTGCCCCACACTTTGCGCGACTGCTCTTCCTCGGTCGTTTCTTCCCGCTCTCTCTCCGGCTCTCTGCTCGAGAGTATAAATCAGCTCCTCCTAGCTCATCCTCTCGCACTTCGCACCATCTCCATCCCTCTGGCAGCTGCCCATCATGACGGCAATCACCAGCGGCCTCAAGGTCGCCTTCCCGGACAACCAGAACCTGCACACTTTCCTCTTCAGCAATCCTCTCCAACATCATCCCAACCGATTCGCCGAAAAGTATCCCAATCACACCTTTGACGGCACCGCCATCCCCGAACAGCGTCCCATCCTCGTCCACGACGGCACGGGCGCACAGCTCAGTTGGGCCAGGCTTCGTGCCGACAGCTTGCGCCTCGCTCGCTCCCTCCAAACTCTGACTGGCGCACCGCCTGCCTTGGCCTCAAACCCCAACAACCCTCGCGAGCCCATCCATGCCCCACGCACCACTGTCCTCCTGCACATCCCCAATGGCATGGTGTGGCCTCTGGTCGCTCTCGGCACCGTAGCAGCCAATCTCACCGTCTGCCCCATCTCGACCTACCTCAGCCCACGCGAGCTCGCCTACATCCTCGCCAAAGCTCGTCCTCAGCTCCTCTTCACCACCGTCGGCGCAGACGGAGAGGTCCCCCTCCGCAAAGCACTCCAGCTTCTCCTCGATTCGCCTCCCACCGACAATGGCCAGGTCACAGGAACAGAAATCCAAGCTTGGGCTCGTCAGCTTGCCGCAGACTGGGACCAGGCCAAAGCAGCACGACTCGAGAAGAGCGACCAGATCCCGTTCCTTCGTCGCAGGGTGTGGACCGTCGATGTGTCGTCCGGCATGGATTACTACGGCAACAACATGGACCGTCTTGGTGTAGCCTCTGCACACGATCCACGCGACTGGACCCATCTCTTGCTGCCTCCTCCCGGAAGCAAAGCCGAAGGCAGCATCGCCAGCCTCGACACGCCTGCTTTCACGCCGGCGCCCATGACGCCCGAAGAGCAGCAGCGCAGGATCGCCTTTGTATTGTGGTCCAGCGGTACCACGGGCCAGAGCAAAGGTGTGCTCCTCAGTCATCGTGCCCTCGTGAGCAACACGTTGGGCGTCTGGGATACCAACCCGCAGTTCAGCGGTACCTCGCGTGGAGCGAATGGTGGCGGAGAGCGGTGGATCACCCTGGCTCCTTGGTACCATATCTATGGGTGAGTAGTGGGCGAAACAAGCTTCGATTCAAAAATAGTTTAGCATCGCTGACCTACCTTCTCTTTGCTCCGACAGCCTCGCAACCGTGCTGCTCCCCACCGTCGCATTCGGCACAACGCTCATCATCCCCGCCTCGCCCAAATTCGACCTAGGCTACTACCTCGGCCTCGTCACTCGCTACCGCGCCACCTTCAGCCATATCGCCCCCGCCGTCGCCGTTGCGCTCCGATCCTGCCCGCACCTCGACCCCGCTTCGCCGCTGAGCAAAGACGTCGACCTCTCCAGCATCGCCGCGTTCCTCACCGGCGGCGCACCCGTCCCCGTCGAAGTGGTGCGCAAAGTGTACGAGCGCACGGGCAAATACGTCCAGCTCGGCTACGGCACTACCGAGACGTGCTCGACGTCGCAGACGGGCGGGCTGGGGCTGGATGCGGATGGCAGCGTGGAGCGCGATGAGTTGGGCAGTGCAGGCTATCCGTGTCCGAACACCGAGATCCAGATCCGACCGCTGCCGGGCACCAGCGAGCAGCAGTCGCAGCAGCGAAGGCACGAGATTTGCGAAGTGTCACGTCAGGCGAGAGCACGCGGCGAGCGCGCCCCGTTGGATCCGGGCATGGTGGGCGAGGTGCTCATCCGCGCGCCTGCCGTCATGTCGGGCTACTTTTCGGGACTGTCCTCCGAGACGCATTCGGCACTCGACGCTCAGCTGACCGCATCCGCATTCACAGAGGACGGCTGGTACCGTTCCGGAGACGAGGGCTGTCTCGACGCCAACGGTCGGCTGTGGATCACGGGTCGAACCAAGGAGCTGATCAAGATCAAAGGGTTCCAGGTGCCGCCTGCCGAGCTGGACGACCTGTTCGCGACGCACCCGGAGCTCGTCGATGCTGCCGCGACGGGCTTCATCCAAGACGCGTCGACGGGCGAGGAACAGGTGCTGCTGCTCGTCGTGCCCAAGGACAAAGCGGTGCTGTCGCACGAGAAGCACATGCACGAGCTCGCCTCGCGACTGCACACGTGGGTGAGCGACAAGACGGCGTACTACAAGTGGCCCAGCATCTACCTCTTCTCGCCCACGGCGCCCCGCAATCCGACGGGCAAGCTGCTGCGCAAGGACATTGCGGCGTGCAAGGGGCACCGCGTGCACATTGTCAAGCAGTCTCGCAAGGTCACTGCGGCCGATGGCACCGTGTCCAAGCTGTAGCTGCTCCGCAAAGAGGCTTGTGTTCTCCAGTGCCAAGCATCGTTTCAGGGGAAAAAAAGGTATTCGATTATAGAAAGGGAGTGATACGTTTTGGCGGCGAAAGCAAGCTCAGTGGTTGACCGCCTGCACGACGTGCGGATACTGCTGGCGGATCATCTCGAACAGCTCCGGGTTCTTGCCCTGCAGCACGTACGGGTCCTCGGCGAGCGCGACAAAGTAGGTGCTGACACCGCTGGCGATACTGCCGGCGCCGACACTGAGCGCGATGTTGAAGCCCAAGCCAAACGCGACGAGGAGCACGATCGAGTAGTAGCCCGAGTCGTTCTGCAGGTACTGCGGGTTGGTCTTCTGCTCGTAGATGAAGGCAAAGAGCGCGGTGAGCAGGCCGACGATGAAGGCGCCGCAGTTGAAGACGATGTTGACGAGGCTGTCGTTGATGAGTGCGTCGATGCCGCGGTCCTTGAGCAGCGACCAGGTCTCCTTGGCCGCGGCGATGTAGCCGTTGCCGTACAGCGCGATGTTGATGTAGGCGTAGCGGTTAAAGTACTCGACAAGCCAGGTGATGCAGCCGATGCAGCAGCTGGCGATGCACGCGAGGATGGAGCCGACCATGTCGCCGTCCGCCGCCGCCTGCGACTGGAGCAGGTTGAACAGCGCACGCAGCAGATCGAGGATGGCGACGATGAGCGAGCCAAAGCAGATCGAGCCGAGACTGTAGGTGGTGGAGCGCTTGAACGCGCCCCACGCCGCGTGCGCCACCTTGTTGGCGTTGTAGTAGGCCACACCAAAGATGCCTGCCACCGTGGTGAAGGCGACGTTCTTGATCACCTCGGAGATCCAGTAGTACGCAAAGACGATGAACACCATGATGCCGATCACGGACGCGTTGCTGGAGCTGCTGCCCGCCGCGCGACCCGACGGCTCGAAGCGCTGGTACGCCGCCACGACCACCCAGCTCGTCCACGCACTGAACGCCGTCTCGACGATCAGACCGGCGAGCGCGACGACGTAGACGCTCTTGTACTCCTCGGCGGTGCGAATCACGGTAACGAGAATCAGCTTGGCGAGCGGGATGCGTTTGCGCATGAAAAAGTAGGCGATCACGCTAAACACGGCAAAGATGGTAAAGATGATCGCCGCCGACGTGTTGCCCTTGACCCAGAGGTAGACGCAGAACGCGACGTTGCTGAGCGTGGTGAGCAGCAGCGTCGCCTCGAGGATAAACTTGGGGAAGGTGCGCACGAGCAGGATGTAGACGAACGACAAGACGAGCGCGACGGCACAGCAGATCATAAACATGATGGCGGTGTGGCCGTTGAGCGTGGTTCCCGCAACATTGCCTCGGCCGATGGACTCGTTGATGCCCGAGTTGGCATAGCCGCGCAGGCAGATGACCGAGACGGCGATGAAGCCGGCAAGCACGAGCAAAAAGAGCACGAGGAAGATGGGGTCGCGGAACTTGGGCTTGGGCTTGAGGCGTTCGCCCTCGAAGCCTTCGGGTTTGAGCGGCTGCTTGTAGTCGCCGCCGTAGTACTGCTGCGGAGGCGGGCCCTGTGGCTGCTGGCCGTTGTAGTACTGGTTCTGTGCGCCGTGCGGTTGGCCCTGGTAGTTGCCTTGGGCGTACGAGCCCGGTTGCTGCATCTGCGGAGGTGGATAGGCTCCACCTCCTGCGCCGCCGCCGTACGAGTATTGTTGCGACATGAGGGGCGCGATTCTAGGTTTGGGCGAGTGAGGAGGATAATGATGGTTGAGCGCAAAGGTGGGAATGGATGGATTCGAGAATGTCAATAAACAGGGGCACCAAGTCACTTTGGACAGTCTGTTGAAAATCAAGGCGGATGGGTTCTAGACTTTTTTTTTTGGTCGAGACTTGACAGGCTGCCCAGTCAGTCAGTGCGCTTTTGCGGCTTCTGTTTTTTGACAGCCCAGCTGCCAAGATCGACAGAAGACATGTGCGGCTGCAGACAAAGTTGTTTTTTTTTTTCGCGTCGAAAGTGACGTGAGCGTGCTGCTCTGCCTTCGGAAACTGTAGCGTCGAGCGAGACACTTAATACACTTGCGACGGTGTGAATGAGCAACCGAAACGGCGGCATCGCAGCATTCAGCGGCAGGAAAGCGATGCAGAATGCACGGCTGCGTACTGTACAGTACTGTAACTCGTCGGCAGATCAGCCGTAAAGAACCAAAAGTGGTTCGATACCAACGAAAATGCATTCATTGTTTTGCTGTCTTTGCCGAGCTTCATCGTCTTCCGCACTGCCGCTCTGGAAAAGAAGCAGGCGTTCCAATCGAAACTCCGCTGCAGAGCTGCTGCTGTTGCTGGCTGCTGATGATAATGCCATGAGGCGTCAAGCAGAAAATAATGGAGAGTGTGAGATTCGCCGTATGAACATTCACGCATTTTCTCCTCCACATCTGCAGGTACAGAACATTCGGAATCGCCTCGTGTCCGAAGCAGTTGGTGAATCAGCATTTCGGTCGTGCGTGACTGCTCCGCGGAAGCATCTGCTTGCCTAACAGTCATCCAAAGTCCTGCGCAGCGTCGGCATCGACGTCGACCTGCAAGGGTTCTGGGCAGCTGCATGCCATATATAGCGCAGGCCAACCCTGCACCTCGTGCCACTTCCACCACCACCACCATCACACCAAAAGGCTCTCACCGCCATCATGAGCACCTACACCGTGGGGCTCAAGGCCCTCCTCCCCACGCTCGGCCTCATCTACGGCTTCCAGGCCGCATGCGCCAGCATCGCTGTCCCCCTCAAAACCGAAAAGTACTACGACCTGTGCGGCTCGCTCGGCTTCATCTCGGCCGCGGGCGCGTCGCTCTACATGCCCTGGATCCGCGCGCGCTACTTTGACGGCTTCAAGAACATCGCGCTCCCCACGTCGCTGTCGGCGTTCCACCCGCGCCAGACCATCATGACGGGCCTCACGCTCTTCTGGGCCATCCGGCTCGCCAGCTTCCTCTTCCGGCGCATCAAAAAGTCGGGCGGCGACAGCAGGTTCGACGAGATCAAGCAGAGCCCGCCCAAGTTCTTTGGTGCCTGGATGATGCAGGCCACGTGGATCGCGATTACGGCGCTGCCCGTCTACCTGGTCAACTCGATCCCCAAGGCGTCCCAGCCTCCGCTCGGTGCGCGCGACTACATCGGCCTCGCCATCTGGATCGCCGGTATGGGCTTGGAGGTCACCGCCGACCGCCAAAAGTCGCAGTGGAGGCAGGACCGCCAAGACGGCAAGCACAAGGAGCCGTTTATCTCCTCGGGCGTGTGGAGCTGGTCGCGCCATCCCAACTACTTCGGCGAAGTGAGCCTGTGGGCCGGTCAGTTTGTGCTGTCCACCTCAGCCATTGCTGGTGCAGGCACCTTCTATCCGACGTGGGCCGTGGGTCTGGCAGCACTCAGCCCGCTGCTCGAGTACGGCCTGATCCGCTTTATTTCGGGCGTGCCCATGCTCGAGAAGAGCGGCGACGACAAGTTCAAGGATAACGCGGACTGGAAGAGGTACAAGGAGCAGGTTCCTTGCTTTGTGCCCTTCATTGGGTCCAAGAACTGAGTGGCATTTTCCTACTGTTCTCTGATATCAACGCAATCTATGGATTCCACTGCGCGCGGTCTCGCTTCGTTTGTGTCTCCGAGATCCGCACCGTATACTCTGTCAATCGATCCGAAGCGAGTGTTGCAGAACGACCAACCCATGAATCGCTTGCGACAGTGAATCAGGAACGGCTCCAGTCGCATCCGCACTCGACAGGCGAGCCAAGCTCAACGCTCCTCCCCAATCCGATCCGCCAATCGCGACCGCAAAAACGGTGACGTTTTTCGCCTCAATCGACCGCCGCCGCAGCCGAGTGCAACTGTCGGGAGAGAGGACGTGAGCTACATGGCCGGTGCCCGTTCCGTTGGAGGCGTCTTGAGCCGAATGCTTCTGCTTCGACGCAACACAACAGCTGGCACATGAAGCTGTGGTACTTGCCATTGACGCCATCATGCTTTCCGAGACCCGCCCTTCTTGTACATCACGTCCACGATTTCGTATGTGTATCAGTGCACCGTCTACCCCGCAAAAGAGCCAAAAAGCCGAGTGTCTTGCCATCGTCCTGGCTTAGCAAGGGCGCAAGGTGACGTTTTTTCCCATGAATCCGGAACGCATTCGCATCGCATGAAAATGGCTACAGCTGCGCGACGTTCTGCCAAGAACAGTCGATCGGTCGACTCCGCCCCTGCACAGCCTTGCGCAGCCGCTTGTCTGGCTCCGTCGGGAGAGATGCAGTGCGGGGCGGTCAGGTGACGCTTTGCCGAATGAGAGAGGGTACAGTAAGCGCGGGTTGGGCATGCAGGGTCCGGCTCCAGCCTTCAAGTGTACTTAAGGGGATCTGTTTCCGTGGATCCATCACGGGTCTTTCCTGAACGACCAACATTCGTCCCAACGCGACCATGTCGAGCTCAAAATCCAAGGCAGCAGCGGGTCCGCCACCCATAACCGCGCCCCTCCCGCCGCCTCCGTACCCCATGGGCGTCATCCCCGAGTACACGCGCCACACGACGCCCATCACGCTGCGCATCCGCGAGCTCAAGTCCTCCTTCAGCGGCGACGACTTCCACATCAAGGACGCGCTCACCCGCCAGCCCATCCTGTCCGTCCAGGCAAAGACGTTCAGCTTCAGCGCCAAGAAGACGATGCTCGACCACACGGGCAAGCCGCTGTTCGACTTCCGACGCACGAGCACCCTGTCGTTGCGAATGGTGTTTGGCGGGTTTGTGTGTGGCCACAATGACAAGCAGCTGTTCGAGGTCAAGATGGTCGGCATGCTGAAGCCCAAGCTCGACATTGAGTTTTTCAACCATGCTGGTGATGGCAGGGCGGAGAAGTGGACGTTGCGGGGGAAGTGGTTGTCGGGGTCGTCGCAGATCACAACGGAAAATGGGGTGGTGGTCGCGAGCATCTCGAGAGATTATGCGAACATGGGTCAGATCTTCTGTAAGTGCCCAGCAGGTCCCCTCTCAGCCCCGTGAACATCGAGCGTGAGACAGATGGCTGACTGCAGCTGGCCTTCTCTTGCGTGGGGGCGAGCAGTCAACGTGCAGACGTACGACGTGACCGTGGCACCCGGCGTAGACGCCGCCTTGGTGTCCGCTCTGTGCGTCTGCTTTGACGAGGCGTACAGTGAAAGCTCCTAGTGCACGCTGCTGCAGATCAGCAGCGTCGGTGCTTGCGACGCACCTGCCCCACATCTTTGCGGCTGCATCTCGAGCGCGGTCCAAACCTGTTCGCTCGACCCTCATTTCGGCTGCTAGACCGCAGATCGACGTCCATGTCTCTCGAGCCGTCCTTACGGACGCTCAAACCGTCTTGCGCTGCACATTCTTCCTGCCGTTGGACGCCTTCCTTGCTCGCACGCTAACACTAGTTGCTACATTGGCACCCCTTCGATACCCGCAATGAAATCGTAAGTTATACCACTCTAGCCTGGTCCGCACGCTTGTGGTTCGTTCCCCCTCGCGCGCGAAACGAGGCGTGCGCTTCGCATAACTTCAGGGGCGTTGTCACAAGCTTACACTTTTGGTGGTTCCGTGGGGTGGGAGCAAGCACACTTTGGCCTGTCGCTCCGTCCGCCTCGCATTCCGGACCAAAGGCTTGACCCGCAAGTGGCGGTGGGTGCCGAGATGAAAGAGAGTGGGAGCGTTGCGAATGGCTGTCTTGACAAGTGCGGGTTTGGCTAGATCGCAAAGGTACATAAAGACATGGCGTAGCGGTTGAGTTTATGTCCCTCCTCTATCCTCTCATCCCGTCCGATTCCATTCTCTCCCTCTCTTTCCCGTAGCATCGCCGTGCGGGAGGTGTTCGAATATGTTCGAGGCAAAGCGTAGACTCGCTTTCTTGCTGGTGGCACAGCTCGCCAGCCACGCTACGGCTCGTAGCATGCCTCTGCAAGTCGGCAGCACGCCCGAACAGCCCTTCGTGCTCGACTCTGCTGATCCCATCCTGCATGCTCGCGATGTCCTTGCCGCCACTGCTGGTGCTGCTGCTGCTCCTCCTCCTGCCGTCTCGAGCTCGGATGCTAACACCAAGCTGACCCAGTATGTCAACGTCTTTGTCGGAACAGAGGCCAACAATGATCCAGGCGACGTCTTCGCCGGAGCCTCGGTGCCCTACGGCATGGCCAAAGCTACGATCAACGTCGAAGGCTACGCACCCGCCGGCTACGTGTGGCCGTCGGACCAGCCCACACGCGGTGTCAGCCCGCTGCACGATTCGGGCACCGGCTCGAGCGACGGCAGCTACGGCAACTTCTGCATCATGCCCGTGCTGTGCACCGACAACTCGATCGACGCGTGCCCCACGCTGATCGACCCGCGCAAGCGTCTGCGTCGCAACAACACGGACCACGGCCGCCCCGGCTACTTCACCACGACGCTCGACAACGGCATCAAGATCGAGCTCACCAGCACGCGCAGGAGCACGCTCGAGAAGTACACGTTCCCCGCCAGCGAGATGAAGCGCATGAAGTCCACGCCGCACCTGGTGCTCGATTGGACCAACGATTTGCCCGGCACGTTCCGTGGCGGCGAGATGAAGGCCGACTGGCAACAGGGTCGCCTGATGATGAACGGCACCTGGCTGAGTTCGTTCGGGCCGGGCGAGTTCCGCTACCACGCCTTCCAGTGCGTTGACCTCAACTTTAACGGCAAGCAGCAGCTGTCGAGCCATGCCTTCTTCGGCGGCAACCGTCGTGGCTACGATACCAAGCGTCCTGATCTCGATCATTGGGTCCGAGTCGCCCAGCAGATTGGACAGTACCAGGCAGGTGCGGTCGTCGGATTCGAGGCTGACGCCAAAGCTGACCAGGACATCACCGTCACGGTTCGTCGTGGCGTCTCGTTCGCCTCGGCTGAGAACGCGTGCCGCAACATGGAGACCGAGATCCCCGACTGGGACTTTGACGCTACCGTGGCAGCGAGCGACTCGCTGTGGGAGGACAAGCTGCAACGCATCCAGCTGAGCCCCTCGACCCCGGACTACATTCGACGCCTCTTCTACACGAGCTTCTACCGCACCTTCCTCTCGCCCAACAACGCCACGGGAGACGGACCGTTCGCCACCACTGCGCCGTACTTTGACGGCATGTACTGCACCTGGGACACGTTCCGCACGCTGTTCCCGTTCCTGTCGCTGACGAGCCCGGGGGAGTTCGCGCAGATCGTCGAGACGTACATCGACGGCTGGAGGAAGGAGGGCTGGCTGCCCGAGTGCCGTGCCAACCAGGTGAAGGGCTTCATCCAGGGCGCCAACAATGGTGTTCCCGTGCTGGCCGACTTCGCCGTCAAGTACGCCAAAGCGGCTAGCTCGCTGGGTGTCAACACGGACGAGCTGTACGAAGCGATGCAGCACGACCTCGACGTGCCCTCGCCGCAGTGGGAGTACGAAGGACGACAGGCTGCCCCCTACCAGCAGTACGGCTACGTGCCGTTTGGCTACCTCGACCCGGCGTCGGTGGGCGAGCAGACGCGCGAGGCGAGTCGATCGCTCGAGTATGCATTTGGCGACTTTACGGCTGCGATGACTGCGCAGGCGCTGGGCAAGTCGAGCGAGGATGTTCAGCGGTACGCCATGGCATCGTTGAACTACAGCCTCAACTTTGACCGCCACACGACCAGCGACGGATTCAAGACTTTTGTGCAGCGACGTTTTGCCAACGGCACATTCTACCCCAGCGACCCGACCTTCTGCTCGCCACTGGACAACAATTCGAGCCACTCGTGTAGCTTGCAGGCCGAAAACGACTTTGGCGTGTACGAGTCGTCGTCGTGGGAGTACAGCTTTTATGCTCCGCAGGATCGGGCTGGGTTGGTCGAGCTGCTCGGTGGCAAGGCTACGTTCGAGAAGCGATTGGACCATTTCTTCAGCAAGGGCTACTATGGACCGGGCAACGAGCCGAGCTTCGACACGCCGACCATGTACCACTTTATCGCCAAGCCGTACCGCAGCGTGCAGCGGGTGAGGGAGGTGGTGAACAAGTACTTTTCGCTCAAGCCTGGTGGCATTCCTGGTAACGACGACAATGCGGCCATGGCGTCGTTGCTCGGATGGTTCTTGCTCGGGTTCTACCCCACGCCGGGTACCAAGGAGCTGCTGGTGCTGTCGCCATTCATGCCGGGCTACACGATCAACAATCCTGTGCTGGGCAAGGCGACCGTGACGGTGACGGGCTACGACGCGCGTTCGATCGGCGAGACGATTCCAAAGGGCGTCAAGGCGTATGTGGAGAAGGTGCTGATCGATGGCAAGCCGCACAGCTCGCGCTGCAGGATGAGCTTTGATGATCTGTTCCCCGGCCAGCCTGGTGCGGAGAGGAAGGTGGAGATCGTGCTGACGGATCGAGAGGTGGATGGGTGCGGCGATAGTGACGCCGACGATCCTGCTTCTCTCTCGACCGGTGGGCTCTTCGACTTTAGGATCCAGCAGGCCAAGGTGTAGGCGACTTGCCTGCGGGTTGGTTGCGTCTTATTCGCTGTCCTCTTCATCCTCTTTATCATCGTCGTCGAGCTGGAGAAGGCCAAAGCCAGATCGAGGAGCATTCTTCTTGGCAGCGGCTGCACGTTTCTTCTCTGCTTCCGCTGCAGCTGTTTGCAACTTTTTCTCTTCCTTCTTGCGGTCGCGTTTGGCCTTTCTGAGTGCTTCTACATCGATGGCGAGATGGTCGTGTGTATCGTACAGGACCCAATCGAGCATCTGATTTTCCACGGGGGACGAGGCAGCAGCGACAGATTCGGGCGTCGTCTCGTCGGTTGAAAGAGCGATGGTGTGGAAGAGGGAGCCGAGCACGAGTGCGCTGGGCGGAGCACTGAACGGTTCGGGGCAGAGGAGAAGCGATTGAGCCAGCTGATATGCAGAATGCAAGGTGAGCTGGAGACTCGATTGCAGATGAATGTCGCGCGTTGTCGGTTCTACGCTGAGCGGATCTGGATGAGTCAGATCGGCGGGGAGATGCGTGAGGCTTGAATCAGCTTTGAGCGTTTCGTGAATGGTGTATGCTCTGAATCCAGAAGCGATGGCGGCGTGAACCTGCTTGAGCGACCAGTTGAAACGTTTGCTGGATTCGCCGAGTCGCTTTTGTTCTTTCAGGATGAGATAGCGCAGCACAAGACACAGTGGCAAGAGCGGCTGCGGGATACTCGAGCTGAGCAGTGCGTCTGTGCGCGATTCGTCGCTGGCAAGGAAGTAGCAAAAGATCTTGAGCCGGTTTGGCACAGGTTCATCGAGCAGGCCTGCAAGGGAGGATGCGTTTGCGGTGGTGAGCAGCTCCTCCGTAGCGTCAGAGGAGGGCGCATCGAGAGAGAAAGGCGGTTCTGCTGCAAGCATCTTGTCGGTCAAGCTGGTCGATGAAGGTGGTTGATGGTGAGATGGTCGAATCAAAAAAGTGGAGGAGAAAAGGCCAAAAAAAAAAAAAATGTGCAGAAAATCGTGGTTGCAACAGCAAGGCGCATTCTTTTCACTTTATTTCGGAACAAAAAAAAGAAAATGGAAAAGAAAAGAAGCGAAAAAATGGGGACATGAAAATGGACGTTAAAAATCAACTCCTTTCTACAGCGACAAAGGTGTTCGTCGTTGCTGCTAGACAGCCTCCCTCCTCCTCTTCCTTCTTCACTGCCGGCACTAACGAAGGTGGGCCATCGATCCTCAGCTGTGAATTCGAGACGCAGCGAGCTCTATCTACAAGCTTGAGGATCGAATCAAAGCGTCGCACACACTTTGCTCTTGACTTTTTCCACATTTCATCTGACACGGCCGAGGGTTCCAGCTTGACGATGGCCGTCAGCTCGAGCACGTTTTTCAGAGTGTCACGTAGACGCTTCAACGTCTCTTGGTCTCCCTTCTGCACGGGGCGTAAGAATACTTTGGCTCCCGACGATTGCAGGAGAAAGTGTGCTACGCCACGCAGATGAAGGAACAGCTCGTGCGTGGGGATGTGAGCGAAGGTCAAACACTTGTCGACGTACTTGCGTGTCGTCGAGAGGAGCTGTGGGAGTGTAACGGGCACGTCTGGGCGGCACTCAGCCTCGTTTTCGCTTTCGCTTGCTATGCTGGGCTCAGGATCCGTTGCAGCAGTGACGACGATCGAGGGGATGTTGCCAGAGGCGTCTTCTGGGGTGGCAGTCCGTGACTGTGGCGATGGAATATGAGACGAGCGAATCGTCTCATTTGCAAACCCTTGCGGTTCAGGCTCGGTCTTGATCGTGCCCAGAAACATACTCGAGCAGGGCCTGCTGCTGCTGCCTTCGAGCCTTGCAAATTCGCCCTCGTCGTCTTCCTGCTTGACCGCAACCATCTCGACATCCTCTGCCTCCGCAATCGTCGAAGGATGTCTTGGAGTAGAAGGTGCACCCGTGTACGTCGAAGGGAACTTGGTACCGTCAGCGAACCTGACTCGTCTTGGCACCGTGCCGGAGACGCGGTTTCGAGCCTCGTTTGGCCGCTTCAGAATGCCACGAGGCGCGGAGTTGGACACGGGCAAATTCTCCCTTTGTTCTTCATCTTGTGCTTTTGGCCGCATTTCGAGCTGCAGCGATACGTCGAGACCAATCAAATTGGCAGATGCAGCTGATTCGTCCTCGTCCTCGTCCAGGTCCATGCACGAGTCCCTTTGTTCGTCGTTCGCCTCGATTGCGATGAGAGATGGTGGAGGCGGGCGGTAGATGACCTTGGGTCTTGCGTCGATGATGTGCCTCCCGCGTCGAAAAGTCAAACCTTCCGAGCTGCCTATTCCGTAGTCGGGGAAGGTGGGCACGTCGTCGAGGCTCGAGAACTTGATTTGGAGTCGCGGATGGGATACGGATACGGCCATATTACGGGCTGCTCGTCTTGAAGTAGAAGGGTGTAGGTGCAGCGTCGGATAGATGAAGGGAGGAGAGGGACAGATCCTTGCTGCTTCTTTCCCACGTCTTTATACGTTTTCGAGCCACAACTCAGCATATGAAACCACGACCGGCTCAGCCCCACCTCTTTACACGTCTTTCGAGCACTTGAAATCGGCATCTCACCCTGATTAGGACCTCGACAAAGGGACCTAATCTACGGCGCTACTCGAATGCGTTGTGAGCGCTGCATTGCAACCGAAGAGTGGGTCTGAGCGTGTGCATCAATGGGCCTGCACCTGCACTTGCCATTGTTCTCTCTCCCCCTTTTTCTTTCTCTTCCCGGATGATACCCTCGCCTCAAAAGAACAAAGGGCAGTGCACGTCCGCGACACAGCTCGTCTCAAGACACAGACCGCTTCGCTTCGCAATCGAACACGATACTGTATTCCAACCAAGTCGAACTTCACTTTCACGACGCTTCCTCGCCTACATGCGTCGAGATGAGCGTCAGACACCGATCAAGCACCGTCTCGCTCCTCACGATGGCGCCCACCTGTTTGGCGCTCTTTTCAGCCTCATCGAGCTCCTTGCCATCTGGCCTCTCGCTCGCCGTCTGACACACGAGCAGGATGCCCTGCAGATAATCCTTAAGCTGCAGCAGGATCCAGTGCGCTGGACTGCTTCCGTCGAGCGACGAGTTGTCTGGAGTGAGCACCTTGGCCAGGTCGCTGACCAGCACCTGCAAGGCCATCTCGAGAATCACCAGTCCAGTGCGAAAGTCTTGGAACTGAGCCATGCGCGTCTGACAGCGTTTGATCCCTGCAGAGATATCCTTGATGAGTCCCATTGTGTACTGCTCGACGTGAGCATTAGGCGCGCCTTTGGAAGCCAGATCCGTATCGTCAAGATCGGAAGGCAGAGATTGTGCACCCGTGCTGCTGCTGGCGCCTTCGCGGGCTCCGCTCGCGCTCGTTTCTTGTTGCTCCACAGTCGTGTTTGGCGCTTGCTGTGCCGCCTTCTTTGCGGCTTTTCGCGTCGTGGGGCCCGCAGTCTCAGCTTGACTCGCAGGCTGGGCAGGTGTCTTGTCAGCGCTGGCGACCGGCACATTTTCAGTGTCGGACTGAGGCGGGGAAGAAAGATCAGAGTTGTCTTGGGTGGCTTTGGAACTGCTGGCCGCCTTCTTTTCCGGCTCCTTGACTGCTGGCTTACGTCTCCTCTTGGGCCTCTGCAGCTGAGCGACCTGAGAGGCAGCGTTGAGGAGGACCGGAGTGTGTACTGCGGCTTGACGAAGCGTCCGTTGTTCCTGAGACGAATCTTGCCCACTTTGCGGGTCGGTTGAGCAGGCGTCTTTGCCTTTTGCTTTGCAGTAGAGCTTGGTTCGGAAGACTTGGCCTTTGTCCTCTTCCTGACCTCGTATTCTGCCTTTCGCTTCAGCTGCTTGGCAGTGGGAGGTGGCCTCTTGAAAACGCGCTCACCTTCGATCTTGCACGTCCAATGGCGGATGTGACAATTATAGCACGACTTCATGTAGAGGGTGCTTCCAGCAGCTGAGCGGCACCTTTTGCCGTTCTGAATGCAATTGTCACATGCATCAAGCCAGTCGACGTCAACTTTGTACCTTGGCATGTCGCCAAAACGCTTCGTGGTGAGCTGGCTCGACGATGCGATCGATGCAACCTGTCTAGGTTCGGATTTAGGAGGGACGGCCGTTTGGGAATCTTGAGTGCTCGGGGATGGAGGCTCGGTCTGAGAAGCAGCTGCCAGAGCTGCGGGAATTGCATCCGGCGAGGATGAAATCCTCATCTTGATTCGACGTCGCCCGCGCCTAAGCTCAAGCGGACATTCGCTCTCGTCCGACGAGCTAGAGTCGTATTCAGCTGGGGCTGAGCTTGGGGGCTGAGGGCTTTACTCTCCCGACCGTGCCAGAGGAGTCGCCTGTCTCTCCATCTCCCGGTTTGGAAAACTTGCTGGCGGAGTGGCTGCTCTCGATGGTGCCACTGGAGTCGGCTGTCGCTCGGCCACCGGTCTGTATGGCTCAGCAGGGATTGGCAGGTCGAAAGGAGGTGGGAGAATCGTAGCCGTCGTCATTGAAGCAGTTGGCGGAGGGATGTTGGAGCTTCTCCAAGGGGTTGGCTGGCTTGCCGATCTGACGATCTCAACAGTGACCCTTGAATCAGCTGAAGACGAAGGCGGAATGATCTGAGGCCAAGCTTGATCGAGGATCTCATCCAGCCTTGCTCCAGTTGGCTCTCTGAGCAGGCTGTCAAGCTCGTCCATGCTGCGGCCAATTTCGTTGGGCAGGGGAGAGCTCGACATGATCTCGCCTTCCTCGAGCATGCGAGCCGAATACCTGGGGAAGCTGTTCATGTTCGAGGTGATGAGCAGTGAACTTTTCGACAGCCACTTGGAGGTCATCGATCGAGAGGTGGACAGACGAGGTTGGAGGTAGTGAAGGAGGTTTGGTCGAGGCCTTCTTCTTCTGATCGTCTTTCATTCTCTGCAAGTGGGACTCGCAGCTGGTAACAGTGGGAGCATGCGTGCGTGCAGGTTCTTGGCTCGAGACAAAGGGCCAAAGATTTTCCTGCTGCTTGCGTGTGTGTCAGATGGCCAATCACCTGGACCAAGCGCATCTCCGCTTTGCTCCAGCGCTTCTGGGACTCACTCGACGAAATGAGATCCGGATGTTGCCCTCGTGCGTGTGATCGAGTCTTGCTGCCTTCCCTTGAGTCGTGATGATGGTTGCTATACGACAGCGACATCACTACGAGCGCCTCCAACCTCTGCGCTGGAAGGACATGATCAGCGTCCAGCATGATCGGAGTTCCACGGAGCTGTCATGGCGCGTCTGCCTTCCCAAGACAAGAATAAAGCTGCTTCTGGCTTCCCCTACCATGCTGCATGCTTCCGTCGGCATCCTCCTCGGCTAGACGATAAAGAGCTTCTGCATTCATGTGTCGTCGTTGTGTTCGATCTCTGATTGCTGCGCAGCAATGCGTCGATGCTTAGCGTGATGGTGCGGCTGCTGTCGACATATATATACACACCTTTCACGTCGACGTCTCTCCTAGCTCCACCAAGCCACCACATCAAGATGACTTCGAACAAGACAGCCGGCTTGCAACGAACAGCGCTCATCACGGGCAGCACCGACCCACAAGCGATCGGCTTCACCGCTGCATTCCTTCTGGCGAGCCAGCATGACTTTTCGATCATCCTCAGCGGTCGGCGCGACGAGTCGGTGCAGCAAGCGGTCAAAGCACTTCGAGCAAAGCTTCCACCTACCGCAAGCGTTCATGGAATCGTTCTAGACGTCAAGGACCAGGGATCGATCGACTCGGCCGTCCAAGAGCTTTTCGACGCGTCAGGACCACTGGGAGGTGGACCGCTCGACGTGCTCATCAACAATGCCGGCGTCGGTGCCCCGCCTGGCCGCGCCGGGAAGGGCAGCAACAACATGTTTTTGCAGGTGGAGCTTACGACCGCGCAAGACATGGTCGACGTGCTCACCACCAACGTTGCTGCGCCTGTCGCTGTGACCAACGCCCTGCTTCCGCTCCTCGCCAGATCGGATAAGCCCCGGATCGTGAATGTGTCGTCGGCGAGGGGGTCGCTCGAGTTTGCTAGCGGACTGGAGGCGGCTCGGACGGGCGCGATGGTGTACAACACTTCCAAGGCTGCCCTCAACATGGTGACGGTAATGCAGTCGAAGAATCTGCCGCAGCAGACCAAACGTACGTCTTTTCAACGCGACAGGATGCCGCGTATATGAGCTGACTCGCACCATCTCTTTTGCTTGCTTTGTGGTCAACAGCGAATCTCAAAGTCAACGCCGCCTCTCCAGGCCACGTCAAGACGCCGTTCAACAACTTCACCGGGCTGCGCACACTCGAGGAAGGGGCAGCCGTCTACGTCCATCTCGCCACGCTTGCTGACGACGGTCCGACTGGGCAGCTCATCGGCAACCACGCGCCCTTTGCCTCGGACGGACAATTCGTCCAGCTTCCATGGTAACTCAACCTCTGAACCGACAACGATCACAATCACGCGCAAGCACTGTCCATGGCATTCAATTGGCATCGAGAAGCGTGTTGATACATGACAGACACCGGTCGATCAAGGTCTGCGTGAGCCAGATGGCGCTTTGCTGGCTGACCTCGTCTCGTCCAATGTCCTTGCGCACGCACTGTTCCTTGATCTGGGCGAGGCTCGACAGTGTGCGCGAGAGGAGCGGCTTGCAAGCCTCTGGGCTGTCGTCGAAGCCCTCCTGCAGGATGGTGAGCGTGGGGACAAAGGCGAGCAGAGCTTTCGGGTCAGAGAGCGAGCCCCTCACGCGCTCGAGCGCCAGTCGGACGTCCTTGAGCAGGTTCACCGTATAGGCGTCGAATGCGATTGTTGTTGTGTTAGGTGGCTGCGGCTCCGTCAGCGGAGTAGACCGAGGAAGCGAGGCCATGGAGCTGCTTTTGTGTAACGACGACGACGCCGGGGTTGAGGACGGAGCTTTCGTTGGGGAGACTTTGCTGCGTTTGTGCACGGGAGCGTGGTCAGAGTCGTTGCTCTCGTCCATGAGATGGGCATGATCATCGTCGCACAGCTGGTCAACTTCGTCGTCGCTGTAGAAGCGAGTGCTTGTGCGGTGCATGTTGTTCTGTCGCTGACCTCGCGGAGCTATGGGAGAGGTGGGTGTCTTGAGCTTGGTGAAGCCGTGATGGCCATCGAGAAGACTAGGGGTGGGGCGGCTGACCGGCTTCCTCGGTGGCTCCTGAGCGGAGGTCTTGCGTTGTGAGGATGACGATGGATTGGTTTCTTTCGCCTTGAATTGTACAGGCCGGTCGGAGTCACCACATACTCTGACTCCATCGCGCGTGCAGGCGGTGTGCACGCGAGCGCAATGATCGCAGGTGCGTCTGTTGCTGGAAGAAGTGACGCACTTCAGGCGGCGGAGCTTGTATCTGTCGCAAGCATTGCTCGTGTCTGTGGTTGGAGGCGTTTTCAGAGAAGATGAGGCCGCCGAGGGTTTTGTCTGACTCTCGGACTTGTTCTTGCCAGGGCGGGGACCAAGCAGCTCGTCTAGATACTCGGAAAGCTCGCTGCTCGAGGGACTCCTTCTCATCCTTTTGGCGGGATTGCTGCTCGGTGAGGGCGGGGCTGTGTTGTGAAGGCTAGGATCTTGACTCGCGGAAGCAGCTGCCGAGAGCCAGTTGACAATGTTTTGCGTGGGCGTGTAAGAGTGGTGACGAGAGTCTAGCTCGCGCTGCTGCTGCTCGCGCTGCGGTGGCTGCGGTGGTAGCTGCGGGAGCGGCGGTGGCGGAGGCTGCTGCTCCTGCTGTGGAGAGATTTCGTCGTCTGAATCGTCGTCGATCTCGATGTAGATGCGGACCGGTTCTGGCGCAGCAGGTTTGGGGGCTTCGGTATTGGGCGCGCTGTCGGTGATGAGCTCTTTCTTGATTGGCGGTTGGGGGCCTGAAGGAGCTGCCTGCGGATGCAACGATGGTGGCGCCAAGTCTTGAAGCGTACCTGCGGAGAGCACGCGAGCGATCAAGAGTCGGGCCTGGGGCGATAAGTCAATCGCTGGAGCGGGATGGGTCGCCGAGCTCGAGTCGCGCACCGGTGATGGACTCATTCGAGCGGAAGGCAAAGGTGCCGGTCGGGCAGAGTCTGAGGCTCTGCTGGAATAATATGCTACGAGATGGTGGAGACGAGAGACGGATGAGCAAAGACAGGCTCTAAGCTAAGTCAAAAGAGCTCACAGGAAGGAGTCGCCTTGATTGATGAAAGGGGACGACAACTGAGCCTTTGAGGAAGCAAGCGCAGGTCACTCCAAAAGTCACCATCCATCAAAGGGCGATTTTGAGTCTCTGACTGAGCCAAGCAACTGGCTTCAGTTGTGTGCATCGTCGTCGCCCAGGCACATTTGCGCAGCAGCCTGTGGAGCCGCACAGTCGCAGAGCTGCAAGAGCGGGTCGGGCGATACTGCAAAGGGCGCAGAAGCGCACAGTCGTCTCAAGAGCCGTCGATGCGTGTGGGTGCTTGGGCCTCGTTTCGGCTGCTTGCTCATTCACCGCTCACTCACTCGCTCAGGAAGGGCGACGTGGGGCTGCGCAGACGAACCGCATTTCGAAAGCCAAAGCGGAGAGGAGATGAAGGCGCAAGATTCGCATTTTCTATTACGTCCGAACGTCAACGTCTCTTCTGTCTTGACCAGATTGTGTCTATGGCGAGTCGGCGAGGGCGACGCCTTCAAAGCTTCTGGTCCTTCTCAGCACCATGCTCGGGCTCGCGGAGCTTCATCACGGCGTCGGTGGCGAACTTGGCACCTTCGGCCGTCGAGGTGTCGCAGGGAGTAGCGCCGTGGCCGACCTGGTTGATCTGGACGACGCAGGCACCGATCTCGATCTGTCGTGGCAAGTCCGGGTGAACATCGCGCGCCTTGTCCTGCTTGCCGCTCAGCAGGTCCTTGCACAGGTACGGCTCACCGCACAGCGGGCGCGCCATGCCCACAATGTCGCACGACTCTTCCTCGACCGCCTTGGCCATCATCTTGGACGAGCGGAATCCACCCGTGACCGCGAGCTTGGCCGTGGACAGGTGCGGACGGATGCGTTCGGCAAATTCGATGAAGAACGACTCGCGCGCTTTGGTCGACTCCTTCTTGTGCTCGAAGCCGCTGCTCTCGTACGTGCCGCCGGACAGCTCGATCAGCTCGACGCCCGCAGCCTCGAGCCGCTTGGACATGGTGAACGACTCTTCGGCGCTGAAGCCGCCATCGGCAAAGTCGGCCGAGTTGATCTTGATCGAGATGATAAACTTGGGGTCCGGCACCGCCTTGCGGATGCTCTCGATGATCTCGAACACGATGCGCGAACGGCCCTCGAGGTCTCCACCGTACTGGTCGGTTTGCCTGTTGACACGCGGCGAGAGGAACTGCGACAGCAGGTAGCCGTGCGCAGCGTGAAGCTCGATACCGTTGCATTGCGCCTCGTAGAGCACCTTGGCAGCGAAGCCGAAGCGGCGCGCAATGTCGTGGATCTCGTCGACGGTCAAAGGACGAGGCTTGCCGAACGTCATGCCCATGCCGGGAGGGCACTGCACGTCGGACGACGAGACGGGTGTGGCCACAATGTCCTCCGAGGTCTGTCGGCCTGCGTGCGTCACCTGGGCGATGACGAGCGAGCCGTGCGCCTTGGCAGCGTCGATCACGGGCTTGTACGCCTTGACGTACTCGTCGTGCGACGTGATCTCGGGGTCGATGCACGCGTTCTTCTTGGCTTCCGGGTAGCGCGCATCGCACGGGATGTTGCCCAGGATGATGGTGCCGATCTCGCCCTCGCCCCACGTCTTGTACAGCTGGATGTACTCGGGCGTGGACCAGCCACGCTTCTTGAAGTCGTCGTCAGACCACGTGCACAGACGCTCGGTCATGGCCGACTTGAGCGTCGCATTGGGGGCAGAAACGCCGTTGGCGAACACGACGGGTTTCTTGAGAACTTCGAGGTGCGACATGGTTGTGGGGTGGTGTGAGGTAGAATGTGCGATAGTTGGAAGCGACAAGGGTTGGCAGTGACGTCGCTGAAAAGCTTATATATCGACATCTACAGCGCTTCCGGACTTAAGGTTTGCAGAAGCGATCGACGCGTGGCTTTCTTCTTGCTCTTTCTGTTGGTCAAGCCTTGCAGCTGTCAGGTTGGGGATTGGCGAGATTGGCCATCTCAAGGCTTCCAGCCGGAACCCCGCCTCTCCCATGGACGTTCTTTGTTTTCGGGCTTTTTTCTGGCTGGTTTGTATTGCCGAGCAGAGGAGCGCAAGGTCCACGTTGGTAAACCGAGTAAGCAGCTGCCAAGCCAAGCGTGTTTCGAACTGCAACTGCGACGCCGTGCGCTGCTTGCAACATGCGCAGACGTCGGTGTGCGTCGGCGGTGTGTCACCGGATCACCGTTCTCGACGAGCAGAGGCAGCAGATGCGAAGAATCCGGTCTGTTTGTGGCTGCTGCCGGCATTTGAGCTGCCGTTTCTGTGATGACGTGAAGCTGTCGATCCTTTTCTTTTCTCTCATGTGCGATTACGCAGTCATCTGCAAGATCTAGCATCGGGGTCGATGGCAATACCAATCGGGGAACACGTGGCCAAGAGCGTCCACAAGCCACCGATCAAGACACCGAGCAAGTTTGACTCTCGGTCACCACTTGCTCAAGACAACTCAGCTTGAACGACGGCGACGAACAGCTATAAAGGCTCCATCTCGATCTGCTAGAGCACGCTCTTGCTCGTAGACCGCACTTTTCAGATCTTTCAGACAAGATGGCGTACGGACACGTTCCAAGACCAGCGGGCTCGGATCCCAGCACGCTACGACCTCGACTGTACACACTCCCGCAACGAGCGCAGACCTCGCAGCGCCAGGGCGTCGTCATCGTTCCCTTCAACGCCCAAGGTGAGGATCAAGCCGACTATGCCGCCGCTGCTGGTGCTGGAGAGAGGAAAGCGCTACGACCCCCCAAGGCGCTGGTCGAGTATCTGGCGCAGGTGTTCAACGACGAGCTCGAGCGCGGCGTCACGTATCCTCAACGTGGACCCATGGACTTGGCCGAGTTCGAGGGATACTTCTTGGGATACGATCTGCTCGTGGGATTCTTCGTCTCTGCCGACCAGCGTGCTGCGCTGGCAGGCGCAAGTGTGCCCGACGAAGGACTTCAAGTGGACAACGTGGCTCAGCTGCCCGACTTGTCGCAGCTCGACTTTGAACAGCAGGTGGCTGGCTTTTTCTATGTGAAGCCCAACTATCCCGGTCGATCGTCCCACTTGTGCAACGGCGGCTTTGTCGTTCCTCCCGCTGGCAGAGGGCTCGGTTTGGGCGGCGTGCTGGGTCGATCTTTCCTTCACTTTGCGCCGCAAGCAGGCTACAAGGGCTCCGTATTCAATCTGGTCTACGTCAACAACGAGGCCAGCGTCAAGATCTGGCAGCGACTCGGGTTTACGATCGTTGGACGACTGCCGATGGCTGGCTTGCTCAAGACCGAGAGCGGCGAGGATGAGTTGACGGATGCCTACATCATTTTCAAGGACTTCACGGGCACGATGCAGGATGACAAGTCGGCTGTACCCAAAGCGCTTCCGACCAAGACGGACGATGGAACAAAGGATGCGGCCTGACCGGAATGCGAAGCAAGTGTTCGTAGAGTCGTGGAAGGAATGTCATGTCTTTACCTCGACAGTGACGCTTCGTGCTTCATGTGCTTGGCCGCGCTCCAGTGAATGGTGTTGCGTGAGAACTCAGGTCAACCGCCATTGGTCCTCGGAGACGGCAAGACCAGCCAAACGTCCGCAGCAAGCCGAAAAGTCGTTTACATCAATCGTGGTATCATTTGCTAAAATGCAAGAACATCGAGAGTCAAGAATTAGACACAGCGGCGTGTGAAGAGAAGGACCGTCGTGTTTTCAGGAGTCGCCTCCGCCTCCGCCATCGTCATAGCTATGTTTCGGGCTTGAAGGCTGCCTGGTGCACGTTGTCGTAGGAAGTGGAAGGTGGTCGGGCTGCTCAATACTTGAAGATGATGTAGAGGGCGTGGATGATACCTGGGAGGTAACCGAGGATGGTCAAGAGCACGTTGATCCAGAAGTCACTGTTGAGCAAAGAAGGGAAAAGAGAGGATGGAAGTCAGTACAAGGCTCTGCATCGAAACATCACGTTGGTAGAATGCTGGCCGCGAACGGCACGTGATACGTACGCTCCGCAACCGCGCTCGAGGAAGACACCAAGAGGTGGGAGGAAGATGGCAAGGATGATCTTGACAATGTCGCTGCAGGTGAAAGGCATCTTGGGCGAGTGTACGAGGTGTTGATAGGGGCTACTGATGAGCGTCGATGGGTGGATGGATGGATTCGATGATGTTGATGGTGACTACTGTAGTGGGAAATGAAAAGCCACAACGAGCGTATATATATAGCTGAGTCAAGACAAGTGGGGCAAAGCTGAGAATGGAAACAAAAGCAGCAAAGCCAAGGCTCTTTTCGGACTCGATTTTGAGCTCCTCTTTCGGCAGTTCTTTTGGCTCGACTGGCGTGGCATGACTGTGCTTGTGACGTGACGACGCGCTCTCTGCTTTGGTCTCAGTCTACGGAACACTGAGGCCGTGCGTCTATCGACGTCATTCCGACACTCCACTCACTCACTCACTCCAGACGCAGCAGCAGCAGCAGAGCAGAGAATCGAAATATCGGATTTTCGAGAGGAAAGGGTCTCGTCAGTCGCGTCTCGCTTTCTCGCTCGCTCTCTCGCTCGCTCTGTCGCTCTTTGGCTGTGCGCCTCACACCCTTGATTCGGTAGCTTTTCCGAAGCTGTGCTGAGTCGTCGTCGTGGCGCACCGCCTCGAAACACTGCCTCTGCAGAGCCACTTGGCCAGTGCTCTACTCCGCCGGTTCGTCCGCGCTCGTGCCTGTCCCGTGGCTGTCGTCGGTGGATGCTGGTCGAGCAAAGGCTGGGGTGGCTGAAGCGGCTGGTTGGCTGCTCACGAGCAAGCCTCTTGATCTTCTCCCACACGCCGATCAGCTTTGCTACACTCTTCTGTCGTGCATGACAGTCAGGGCAGAGCCAAGCAAGGCCAAGCTTTGACGAGCCGGCCAGTCGGCTTTTCTTGGCTGTGTGCATTTCCACGTTTTTTTCACGCTGCTGCTGCTGCTGCTGCTGCCGCTGCTGCCGCTGCTGCCGAATCGGCTTCGTTTCTCCACATTTTGACATGATCGCACCGCTCTTCAGTTAAGCTTCGTCTGGCACGCGCTTCACGGCTCTGCTGACCCGAGCCTTCCACCACTCGCATCTTCGTCAGGAGAGAACTGTTTTGCTGACAGAGGGCGCAACCAGAGCATGCCACTGTTCAGCATCGACACGGTTGTCGCCTTCTCCAAGTGCACCGTCTTGAGTAGGTGATCCGCGCCCCGCCATCTTCGTTGACAAGCTAGCTGGACAGCCCAACTGACTCTTCTCACTCTCTTCGCCTTAGATCCGCTGCTCAGCGTCGTCTACCTGATCGCTCTCGGATGCGACGCTCAAAGATGCAGCACCTCGAATGCGTGGCTTCAACGTGGCCTCGTGGCCTCGAAGCATCTCCTACCTCATGACGAGCGCCAGCGTATAGCCACAGGCCTGGCAGCTCTCAGCGTCCTGACAGGATGGTGGCTCGTGCTATCGTCGCACCTCTGGTACAACCGCGTCCACCTTCGCCCGATCCGCCGCAACGAGTGGAAGGATGAGCTCGTCGTCATCACCGGTGGAGCTGGCGGCATCGGATACCGCACCGCTGTACGTTTTGCAGCCAAGGGCGCCAGAGTGGTGGTCATCGACAGGCAGAAGCTTCCTGCCATCGAATCGCTCGGACCCTCGTCGTCTTCTTCGAAAGAGGCTTCAGCGCGCCCCAACATCTCGGCCTACATATGCGACCTTGCGTCGGAAGACGCGCTCGCCAAAGTGGTCAACTCGATCCTCGCCCTCCACGGCACACCGACGGTAGTCATCAACAACGCCGGCTTCACCCATTCGCTGCCCATCACCCAGCTCTCGACAGCGCAGCTCTCGCGCCTCATCAACGTCAACCTCACCTCGCACCTCTGGATGCTCCAACATCTGCTGCCACACATGATCCAGCGCGTCAAGAACGACAATAGCGGCGGACACATTGTCTCGACCGCTTCCGTCATGGGTCACACGGGCGTATCGCAGATGATCGACTACTGCGCTTCCAAGCATGGCGTGGTTGGGCTGCACAAGGCGTTGCGGTACGAGCTCGACTACTCCCATCGCTGTCCGCAGATCCGCACGACGCTGCTAGTGCTCGGACACGTCCGTACACAGCTGTTCGAGGGTCTCGAGTACAACTGGCTCGCACGCTTTCTGGGCCCGGCGGTGCATCCCGATGCTGTGGCCAAGAGGATCGTGTCGGCGGTGCAGCATCGACGCGGAGGAACAATCGCCATGCCGTGGTATGCAAACTGGTCCGAGGTGTTTGCTCTGCTGCCGAGCTGGGCCACCGACTTTGCTCACTGGCTGTTGGCGTCCAACACCAGCATGGACTCGATGAACAAGACACGTCAAAAGCAGGCGTAGGCGGGTAGAGGGTCAAATAGAAGGCAATGCAATCATTCAGAAGGGTACGACCGAATGGTCGCGTGATCTAACCTGGCAGCTGAGAATGGCACTCAGCCAGTCTGCCCGACGAGTTGATACCACGCCTTGCCGCCCTGCGTCTCTCGGACAAAGACGAGTTGGTTCAAGAGATCGAGGAGTCGGTGTGCTGTGACAAAGGCTGGCTCGCTCGAAGCTCGATCGACGACAACGCATTCCTTGCGCACCAGGTTGGGTGACGACGTTGCAGATGGCACGAGCGAAGAGTCGACGAGAAACGGCAGGGTGATGGCGGCACGCGTGAATCGGAACCGCACCAGCAGGTCCTCAAAGTGGACGCCGTTCGAGACACGGCTAGGGCTGGTCATCGCTTTGCCGATTTCGTCCTCCATGTACGTCTGTGGTTGGAGCCACTTGAACAGGTCCTGCGAAACCTGTCGCTGGTCGGACTCGATGTTGTCGTTGTTGAGCAACAGCGAAGAGCGTGAGGCGAGGAGACGGCGGTTGATGCGGTACGAGACGTAATGGTCCAGCACGCGCGTTTCGCGGCACGGCTGGTCGAGCGTGCGTGGGTGCAGGTTGGTCGAATAGACGGTGGCTGAGATGGCCTGGAGATATTCGCCAAAGTACATGGGTCGCAGCAATGACATGGAGACCGAGTAGAGCAAGCGAGAGACGAGTCGCAGGTTGCAGAGCACCTCGAGGAGCGCAGTGGCTTGCTCTTCCTCCCTGTCGAGGTCGTCCACTGCTTCGGTTTGTGCGTTGTCAAGAAGCGAGGCGATGATCAGCTTCCACGCTGAATAGTGTGGCGCGATGTTGGTGTTTCGAGATGGTCCTGCTGCTGCTGGGGCGCTGGATGTGCTGTCGAGGTACGAGGGTGGGGCCAGCAGCGTCGGCGTCTCTTCGAAGTTGGCCTTGAGACCCATGGTTGTGTGCAAGACAGAGCGTTGGAGGGTCACATGTTCGGGATGGAGACCGACTCGATCGGATGGTGGCGACGTCGATGGTCGAAAGGCGGTGTTGCGTTTCGCATGAAAGCAGTGACCATCGTCACCATCGGAGCATCCGTGCGAGCGGAACAAAGGCCAAGCCAAGCCAAACTGCACAACTGCAGCCAGAAGACCCTTTTTTTTTTCGGCCATCACCCGCAAAGGCCGTCCCAAAAAAAGCCGCAAAATCACAAAATTAGACTTGGCTGCAGAGAGCGGTTCACAGCTCAGCTTGGGTGCGCGTGACCTTCGGCGCCTCGAGCGGAAACTACCGAAAGTCCTTAACGAGGCGAGCGGAACGGCCCGATTTGCCTCTCTGCTTTTGCTTGCGGCAAGGTCGTAGTGGGCTTCAGTGCTGGTGTTGATCGTCGAAAGCAGATCGAGCAATGTCGCAAACGTAGTGAGCGCACGAGGGGACATGCGACAACGAGATCACAACGGTGCGGTGCGAATGGATAAACTGGAGCAGCGGACCGTGGCCAGGGCGATGGCAGAGATAAGAAAATCGGAGCGGCGTGCTTGGCTTCAGTAGCGTGGGATGTCCTGCAAAGCAATCTCAATCCATCTCCGCTCGCTTGCCTTCGCGTGTACAAGACTTTTGTCGAGATGCCGAGGCTGGAGAGACATGGTGCTTGCCAGCCAGCCAGACACTTGGTGAGATGCCATCCGTGGTGCTCATAAGGCGCAGTCAAGCGGGCCCAGCCAGCTGCAGCACGAAACAAGGGTCCATCTCGTCAAGCGATGTTGGATCAAGGAGCGATAAGT
>LT795054.1:5957-16255 GCA_900162835.1 Sporisorium reilianum f. sp. reilianum | reverse complement strand
GGGCTTTGCAATTCGAGTCAATCTGATTTGATCTCGGAAGGACCAAGCAGAGCGCAAAATCGCAGCGGGGTCTTGCTTGCTTGCTTGCCTTCAAAGTGCGGCTTTTTGGCCATCGTTGTTCTAGCCGCCGCCGCCGCCGCCGCTGCTGCTGGTGCTGGTGCTGCTGAAGCTGCTGCTGCCCCAACTGCAGTGTCAATTCCGCTTCGTTCTTTTTTGTCCAGCTTTATCGCAACCCCGTGGATCCAGTGTCCGGATCAGACTCGCTTCGTAACGGTCGTGGTTGCTTTCATCTTGCTCTTGCATCCCGTTGACAGTCGTACGTTGCCGGTGCACATTCGAGCAGCTAGTCGGCCTGTATCGTGCAAAGACGACCTCGCCCCTTGCCGATTCCGAAGACCTTTTACCTTCTCGATTCCCATCGCATCCTTCTCACCCTTCATCCTGCACAAGACGTCGTCGGATCTGCCGTCAAAGTCAAGCCCTCTTCTCGATTCGCCCAAGGAGCACTCGCATCACTGATACCTGCTTCGACTGTTTCACGCTCGATCGGCCATTCCGACTGCGCTCTTCTCTACCTTCAGCTTCTCGATCATCTGCTCGACGGAACTAGCTCGGCACTCCTTTGTCATCATCGAAAGTCACAGCACGCTGCCGTTGTTGCATACGCGCTTTCCGGGAATGGGCACCTCATGTCGATCCGAGGACAAGCGTCAACGTCCGCTGCCAGTGACCAGCCGTCTTTAGCATCGGCTTCGCCGTCACGGGCAGAGGCAGCCGCTACTCCACATCACCACTCGCCAACGTCAGCCGAAGCTGCGACCGGCGACAGCCATCAACGTGCTTCTACGTCACCCACGGCGTCCACCAGTGCCAAACGTCAACGGAGCGACACGACCGAGACCAATCCCTGTCCTGGCCCATCAAAGGGCACCAAGGGTAAAGCCAAATACATTCCAAACCGAGTCAAACGCTATCATGAACGATCGCTGGCCGGCTGCTTGACCTGCAGAAAGCGTCGAGTCAAATGTGACGAGGGAAAGCCCGTCTGTCGCAGATGTTCGTGCGGAGATCGTCAATGCATATACGCCGAGATCCCAGCCTCAACCGACTCGGACCAAGCCGCTTCTGCGCATCAGGCCGACACAGACAGCAACAAGGCGAGCCCTCATGCCCTGCCCGGCCTTCAGGTGTCATCGCTCATCCATGCAGACCATGCTTCGGAAGCACCGACCGCCGGCAGCAGCCACAGCAGCATCAACGCTCACCACTTTTCACCAATCGAAGGCGTAGGGCCAGCATCGTCTGCGCATCCCATCGGCGTATACGCATCTGCATCGCCACAGTCCTCCTTCGATCGAGCGAGCCCACAGTCACCGTTCTCACATCGCAACGGACGAGCCCGTGCCTCGGCCAGCTCGCATCACGACCGCTACCGTGCCCGGGACCATGCCCGCCATCAGCTGCCATCAGCACGGCAACAAAGCTCGGACTACGACCATCACAGACCGCTCATGCCATCGCATCATCCCTATTCGCGCTCGTTTGGATCGTCGTCGATCGACATTTCTAAAGTCAAGCTGCCCGAATTGCCACCCGGCTTCGGCTTCGACCACCTCGACGCCTACTTCCCGACGTATGAGCAGCAATGTCTCTTCCGACACTATATCCTCGAGGTCGCGCCTCAGCTCTGCGTCATGCAGATACCCTTGTCGGACAATCGCTGGATTCGATACCATGCTACCTTTGCCGTGCGTCATCCGCACGGAGTCAACGGCTACCAAGATGCGTTGCGATCGGCGCTGCTCAGCATGGCCAGTCTCGACATCGGTCACAAGTTGTCGCAGTCGCCCATCCCAGATCCGTTTCCCTCCGTCGCACCTCGTACAGATGACCCATCGTCCAGGTCAAACGACTTTGGCAATGGTGCAAGAGGCATGTCCGGTCCCTCGCCGCAGAGCTCCACTCCGCACAGCGCCACCTCTGGACTCACTGGTGTCGCAGATGCACTTGGCAGTGCTCACACCAGCAGCATCATGTCCAATGTGCTGCTCGAGCTCAGCAACCTGCGACGCGAAGAGAGCCTGCGTCTCTTGCGCACAACACTCAAAGAGCGGCGAGCACCGTTGGACCGCAGCGATGCAGCCATCATGCTTGCGACGGTTCTCGGCCTGGCCACGCGCGACAGGCTGGCAGCACAGCAGGACTGGCAGGACGCGCTTCACATTGCATCGAGGGCCATCGCCGAGCTCGGTGGGCCTGCTGCCTTTGTCGACCAATCCGACCCGTCGAGCCTGTTTCTCATTGAGCAGATCGCCTGCTTCGACGCACTCAGCTCGCTCACTTCCGACGACTATACCCTGTTTCTGCAGCCGTGGGACGACTGGTGGTATGCGCTGATGGACTCGCCGCGCAGCATCAAGGAGGACAGCGTGCTCCAGACGTTTGGGCTGCATCGAGGCATGGTCGACATGCTGGCGAGGATGACGCGCGTGGAAGCAACTCGGCGCGAACTGCAGGAGCGCACCAGCGTCACTATCATCCTTTCCGAGGCGGTGGGTGGTGGATCGCCGCCGGCGCTGCCTCCCGAATACGAAGAGACGCGGCTGTGGTTGGAGTCGACCGCGCGCGCACTGGTGGCCGAGATCCCGATCTGGGCCAAGATGCCGTTCCCCGCCGAAGCGACACGGACGCTGCAGACGCTGTTGCCGGTCATCATGAATCATCTGTACGTGGCTGCGGCCGAGCTGTACATCCACTCGGTCATCTTTTCCAAGCCAGCGGACCACCCGTGTTTCGCTGAGCCCACGGCGGTAGTGCTGGATCGCACAGAGGAGGCGATCCAAGCCGGCATCACCAAAGGGTAAGTTGCCGTTCTCTCATCGAAGAATAGTGAAGTGCAAGGACTGACATGGCTTGCTGTTCTCATTTCGACTCGACAGGCTGGTGCTCCCCTTGTCGTTCGCCGCCTTCTCAGCTCGCCACCAAGACCGCGACCGGATCCGTGTGATGCTCAACGAACTGCGTCCTTACTACAAGTTTGACTTGGAATGCATGGAAAAGCTCAACGAGCACCTGTGGAGCTTGGTCGACAGCGGCTTGACCCCGACCGACTGGGGCATGTTCCTCAAGAGCGTTGGCTGCTTCAACTGGGCTTTTTGAGTCGAGGGCGCACTTGTTTTATTATTCAGGAAGATAGCGGGATTGCATGGATTGTGGAATGCATTTGTACTATATGGTGATGTCGAGGTGGATTGGCAGACTCAACTGAAGCTGAGACTTGAACAGCGGTCGTTGATGTGACCGCTTGGCAGAGGGTGAGCTTCGAGCCTCTGTCTCGTTGTGTGTGGTTGTGCGCTGTTCTGCCTCGATATTTTTGGCTTTTGTCGCACGACAGGCAAACGCTCCGCTTCTGAGAAGAAAGATGGAAATTCGGACCTTCCAGCTCATCCTTCGCACCGAATGCCGGAAATCTGAGTTGGAGCCGCGACGCTTTGGACCCCAGATTTGGCTCTGTTGTCCCCACCTTGCGCACTTGCTTCTTGCATCGCAGCATCGCCCTTGGACCTTTGTGGCCAGCATTCTTCGACGAGAAAGGCAAGTATCATCGACAACTCTTCAGCAGGTCGGCTCGGCGCTTCAACATCAGAGGCATCGGCACAAGATGAAGCCATTGATATCGAATCGCAAGCGGCATCAGGGGCATCTCGGCATGTCGTGGCTCTTGCTGCTATCCATCGTCGCCTCGCTCTGGTTTGCCGCGCTGGTGGCTGCAGCCAAGGACTATTACAAGGTGCTTGGCGTCGACAAGACCGCCTCGGAACGCGACATCAAGCGCGCCTATCGCAAACGAGCGCAAAAGATCCACCCGGACAAGCACCCGGACAAGCACGCCGAGTTTCTCGAGCTCAGCGATGCGTACCAGACGCTGAGCGATGCCGAGACGCGCAAGATCTACGACAGGTACGGCGTGGACGGGGTCAAGAAGCATCAGGCCCGCAAAGACAACCCGCATCAGCATGCGCAGGATCCGTTCGACATCTTTTCACGCTTCTTTGGCGGTGGAGGCGGAGGCGGCGGCGGCGGTGTTCGTAAGGGTCCGAGCAAGGCTTTCAATGTGGATGTGGACATCGAAGACTTCTACAAGGGCAAGACGTTCACGCTGGAGTATGAGAGGAACGTCGTCTGCTCGCATTGCGATGGAAGCGGTGCCGAGTCGCCCGGGGACATCCACACGTGCGATGCGTGCGACGGCAGAGGTGTGCGGATCGTTAGGCAGCAGATCATGCCTGGCTTCATCACGAATGCGCAGATGACATGCGATCGATGCGGTGGTGCAGGCTCGGTGATCAAGCACAGGTGCTCCAAGTGCCACGGTCAGAAGATCGTCCAGGAGGTCGGGTCGGTCGAGGTGGATCTGGAGAGAGGCGCCGCGGATGGCGTGGAGATCGTCATCGAAGGCGAGGCGGACGAAGCGCCAGACTACGAGGCGGGCGATGTGATCGTCAAGGTCAGCGCACGACGCTCGAAAGGCCAATTTCGACGAGGCGGCACGTCGCTCTACAAGACACTACCCATCTCGCTCTCGGAAGCCTTGCTAGGCTTTGAACGCAACATCACCCACATGGACGGACGTACGGTGACCATCAAGCGCGATGCCGTCACCCAGCCCGGCTTCGTGTCCGTCATTGACGACGAAGGAATGCCCGTTCACGGCACGATGGTATCCGACGCACCCGAACACGACACGCACGCTGGACGCGACATGCTGTTCGGAAAGCTGTACCTCGAATGGCAGCTCGTGTTGCCTGAAACAGTCGATCCTGCGCTGCGCAAAGGTAAGTTCTGTGACGAGATTGGCCAAGACGCTCTACGGGTACGAAGATAGTTGCTGACCACAAGTTTGTTCTTGTCCGTTCAACAGTGCTCGAAAAGGTCTCGGGTCGCTCGCCGAGCGCACAAGCGGGCTCGGAGCATGTGGAGCTTTGATGGTGGCCATGCTTCTATGTCGGATTCACAGACGTTGCAATAGACAAGTCAGATACCAACACAGACTCACACTGTCGACGTTGACGTTGAGAGAGCATGGACGCAGCGTTGTGGTGTGATGATTTTTGCTAAAGTGTTAGGTTTCGCCGCACCGTGACCGAGCTTCCGACCTTCCTTTCGCTTGGTGAAGCGTCGGTGAATTTTTCCTCGAAAAAGGCGACCGAAGTGCCGCGATCCGCTGCGTTTCTCTTATCCGCCGCTCCGTCGCTCGGCGTGATTGGCCAAAGCGGCATGGCCGAGAGGGGAACGTCGGATCTACGGCACTCATCCGTCTTTGCGACCATCACCTTTGTCATGCAGCCATCGGACTCGAACCCGAGGAGACGGTGATCATATAAGAGTGGGCCCGTTCTCGTTGTCAGCAAAGGGCTTCGACCATCGCCCCTCGCTCCGACTCGGACTTGCATCACTTACACAGCCATGGTTCGATCAACGAGACTGCTGCGTCAAGCGGCGCAGGCATTGGCACGCACACCCCACCCGACGCTGTCGCTGTCGCCCGCAGTCCGCTCTGCGCTCACGCCATCCACCAGGGCACCGCTCGTCGCACTCGAATCGACCATCATCACCCACGGCTTGCCCTACCCGTACAACCTCGAGGTGGCACAGGAGCTCGAGCAGACGATCGTCGACCACGGTGCTGTCCCGGCCACCATTGCACTGCTCGATGGGAAGCCGCTCGTTGGTCTCGAGGCACAGCAGCTCGAGAGGCTTGCACAATGTGCCATCGACCAGTCCAAGAACGAGGCTGTCAAGGCGAGCCGCAGAGACATCGCCCACGTTCTCGCCAAGGGCAAGGGCACCGTAGGCGGAACTACGGTCAGCGGAACCATGGTGCTGGCACACATGGCGGGCATCAAGATCTTTGCCACCGGCGGCATTGGAGGTGTGCATCGTGGTGCTGAATCCACCATGGACATCTCAGCCGACTTGACCGAGCTCGGTCGCACCCCCGTCGCCGTTTTCTGCTCCGGTCCCAAGTCCATCCTCGACATCCCACGCACGCTCGAAGTGCTCGAGACCCACGGTGTCTCGGTGACCACCTTCAACTCGACCGGCGAATTCCCCGCCTTCTACACCTCCAACTCCGGCCTCTACGTTCCGTATGCCGGAAGTGACGCTCAAGCCGCCGCGTCGATTCTTGTCAACGCCCAACTCGGTCTGCAGAGCGGTCAGGTGTTTGCCAACCCCATTCCGTCCGAGTTCAACGAGATCGGAGCCAAGATCCAGCAATGCGTCGAACAAGCAGTGCGCGATTCGATCGAGCAAGGAATCGACAAGCGCGGCAAGGAGGTCACACCGTGGCTCCTCAAGCGCATGGCAGAGCTCATCCCCGAGAGCAAGCAGAGCAACCGAGCGCTCGTGGTCAACAACGCCAAGAAAGCGGCTCAGGTCGCCGTCGAGCTGCACAGGATCGAAGAGGACGTCCAACGCTCCAAAGACACGCATGCCCTCGGTGGCGTTGAATCGACGGTGAGTTGAACATCATCGCTCTCCCTCCCTGCACGACCGAGTTTCTCGGCAATCGTCCTGCGAATAGGACACGGGGCCCAACGATGTAGATACGCACCATCAAAACAAGCACACAATCAACGACCTTTTCCCATTTGACCCGCTTCCCGACAGCAGTAGATCGAGTGAAACGTCGTGCTGAACAAACACCACTTCCTCCGTTCCCTTTCCGTCTTGCACCTCAATCAGCCGTCAATAGGCAGATCGAGGATCCTCATCTTTGGAGCAGCTGCCGTCGACGTCACTTCTCAAACGCGATCTGTCGGCGCGAACAAGCTAGCAGCAACCACATATCCGGGCCGCGTCTCCGTCACCCTCGGCGGCGTAGCACGCAACATGGCCGAGACGGCTACCCGCGTGCTGTCCTCTTCTTCACCTTCCCCGGTCAAGCTCATCTCGCCACACGGAAACGACGATTTTGGGCTGCTCTTACGCACGGGGATGCAGCAAGCGGGGATGCGCACCGATGGGCTGTTCGTTCCAGAAGGGAGCGTGGGGGAGTGCAGGACCGCCGTGTGCTCGTTGATGCTGGACGATGCAGGCGACTTGATCTCGGGTGTCGCGGATATGGATATTGGCCATAAGGCGCTTTACCCTCGGGCAGGGGCGGAACCAGAGCAGCTCGAACGGCTGCTGGCGTCAGAGGCACCAGAAGCGTTGGTGTTTGATGGGAATGTTGGTAGCGAGCAGGCGGGAGAGCTGCTGAGGGCTTGCGAAGCGTACAACGGCGACAGGGGCAACAACCAAAGGCCGAAGCTACTGACGCTGTTCGAGCCGACCAGCATCGCCAAGTCGACCATCGTCCTCCAACACTATGCGGAAGCGAAAGCAAAGGGCCTGTCATCGCAACCGATCAGCTTCGCCACTCCCAACGCCGTCGAGCTGGAAAACATCCACAAGGTGTCCACGCAGCTTGGCCTCACACCCACCCTTGCCTCTTCCAACTCCCCTGCCACCGCTATCCCCTCGTCTGTCATCGACCCCGCAACGCTGTCCCAAGCCCAGGCACTCGTCACCGCGGGCATCTTCGCCACCATACTGCTCAAAGTCGGCCGTCACGGCGTCATCACCATCGACGTGGACAACGTCAAACACCACCCGATCCCGGCAGGCGAGGTCAAGGTCGTCAACACCACCGGTTGCGGCGACAGCTTTGCCGGTGCTTTCACTGCGACGCTTTGCCACCTGCTCTCGAAGGACAACGTCAAGTGGTTCGACGCGGTCGACAAGGCGGTAGAGGTTGGACAACGTGCTGCACGGAACACGCTCGCGTCGACAAAGGCAGTCGGAGATGGGATGCATTTGTTGCTCCGCGAGTATCTGCCGTAGGCCAGCACAGCTCATACAGCAAAAGCGACAGAAACCAAAATGTCCTATTGATCATAACAGCCCAATACCTACAGAGCTAAACCCAAACGAGAGCGTGCAAAACGAGCAGAAAAACGATGCAGACAGGAGATACAACGAGAAGGGACGGAGTATGTGGTTGCCGGCCATGCGCATGCCGTAAACGAAAGCAGGTCTTACTTGTGCACCTCCTCGACGAGACGATCGAGACCAGCCCTCGCTCGCATTGCATGTTCCAGCGGCACCTCTTCTCCCTCATCCGCCAGACTGCTGTTGAACACCTCGACACTCCAAGGACCCTCGTAACCCGCCTCCTTGACCGCAGCGTGAACGAACTCGGTGGTGGGCAGGAACGCGCCTCGCTCATACTCGCAGGGGAACAGGCGGTTGCCACGAGACCAGATCATGCGCGCCGGTCTGGGCTCCTCTGCGTTCGGCGAGGGCTTCAAGGGCTCAGGCATCCTGCGTGCGTCGCCGATCTGCAGGAAAAAGATCTTGTCCGCCGGGGCCGTGGCGAGCTTGTGGATCGAGTCCATCACTACGGCGTACGGATCTGCGTGCGCTTCGGTGATGCCGCTCTTGGCGCATGGATCGGCGTACTCCCTCGCGAGCGTGTTGAACGAGTCGAGGATCAGCCCGACATTGTCGCGATCAGCGTGCTGGACCGCCTGCCACGCACGCGCCCACACATCGACGTGCGCACCCCACGACAGCGCCTCGTATCCGATTCTGATGGGTTTGGCCTGACGCTCGACACTGCCGTCCACGTTGGTGAACTGGGGGGAAAAGACGGGTCCGAAGTGCTCGGCAAACTCGCCGAGCTGAGCAAGATCGCTACCGATCCGTTCAAGGTCGCCTACTGTTGCAGGAGCATTCTGGTTGTTCGAGCAAATGAGGAGCAGATCAGCGCCGAGAATGCGCATCACCTCAAAACGCGAGCGAGCCCTGCGCAGCGCTAGCAGCTGATCTTCAGGTTTGGCCCAGCCCTCGAAATCGCGCAGAGGCTGCAAGCTATAGACGCGCAGGCCGAGCGATTCGCAGTACGAAGCGACGAACGATGCAGCCGCCAGCTCCTGCCTGTACGCTGTAGCGGTGCATGTGCCCCACGCATTGTACGTCATGGGCAGCCCGTCGAGGCCAATGACCAGCTCCCCCTTGTCGTTGCGGACGAGCAGATCGTCGTCGAGGCCGGCGACGGCAAAGTGCTTGTTGTGAGAGGAAGTGGGGCCAGCAGTGTACGATGTGGCGCTGGTGCTGGTGGAAGAAGTGTTGCTGGCGGTCGACGATTCCGAGAAGCGCCTGTGCAAGTTCAGAGGCGAGTCGGGCGGTGTCAGCGCCGAGAGCAGCGCGGGCGGCTGGGCAGGTCGAGCGGCGGAGAGAGTGGCTTCACCGCGCTTCTGAATTGCAGAGAATTCTTCGGACGCAGCGAAAGCATCGAGATCGTCTTGGAACAGCTCGATGCCGTCGAAACCAGCCTGGGCGATGGCGCGCAGCTTGGAGAGCAGAGAGTGTCCCGCGACGTTGGCGCCTACGGAGTGGGTGAAGATCGAATATGGGTGAGAGCGTGTATATGGAGCTGAGACGGACATCTTGAGCAGATGTAATGTATGATGATCTGTAGCGGCTGCTAATGAAGAGTCGATGAAAGAGGTCGCTGTGATTGACCAGCAGGCAACGATCGTGCGCGGTCAATGATATGAGTGACGGTGGAGGAGATGGTAGTGAAGATGCTGTTGGTAGTCGATAGGGAGGGATGGGTATGAGGAGAGAGGGAGGGGAAAACGATAGCACATCTAGGATGAGGTCGAGATAAGACTCGCCACGACAGGTACAAGAAGAGGACCCTGTTCACGCACCACAAGCAGGTCACACGAGGGCAGACGGCCAGGTCCGCAGCGGAATCCACGTCGTTCTATCAATAGCCAAAGTAAGGTTGCCTCAGGCGAAAGGTCGAAACGACTCATCCACTGCCCTTATCCGACGTCGAGGGGCCCGAGAGGAGGCCAAAGTACAGTAAGGGTTTTGCGAGAATCGATGTGGATTGGCTTGGGAAGCATCCCAAACAAAAACCCAACTTCGGGTATCCGAAGCACAAGGACGATTTGAGACCTAGCCGGGCTCGGAAAGGGTGCAACAGCGGAAACGGTTAGCAAAGGATGGTCTCTTCGGCGGGCATCTCAGCCCCTCGCATATGACCAATGACCAGAGGGCGGTGTACTAAGTGTTTGGGCGTTGCAGCTTTGTTGCGAACCGAGGCGAGCGAAGTGTTGATGTAGCTCGTCTGATTGCCCTTTGCAGCCCTTGCTACTTTTATTTTTGCAGCTTTCATTTGCGAGTGTGGCCGTCGATCAAAGTGGCACAGGATGACGGTCTGATTCAAGGCACGGATCGAC
>LT795076.1:256651-274056 GCA_900162835.1 Sporisorium reilianum f. sp. reilianum | reverse complement strand
GCGTGGCACCAGCTCCAAAGGCCCGGAACCGGTCATGTGCTGAAGCCGACTGCTAGACTCGATGTACGCACGTGCCATCAAGTGCCCGTTCTGTCTCCGACGGGTAGACCATTAACCGGCAGGCAGGCTTGGGCTTGAACCGTAGGAGATGGAGAAGATCTCAACAATAAATTTCGAACTCGATGATGACGCCATGATTTCGAATCCGGGGTCCTCCTGTGGTTCGCTTGGATGCGGAAACGAGTTTGGGCCCGCAGTGGTCTCGTCCGGCTGTCGATCCGTTGACGCCGGTTCCCGTCGGACAAGACACACCCATCGCCTCGAGCCTGCCAGCGCTACATGACAGGCACAGCTTTCCACGTCGGGAACCAAGTGCGTCTCGGAAAATACCGTGAGCCGTTCCGAAAGATGGGTGTGCTGTCAGAAAACTTCAAGCCTGGATGTCCGGCTTCCGGCTTCATAACTGTTACCGTGTCGGCCCCGTCAAAGTCTTCGACGAGCCCATACCTCGTACACTCTGCACCTCGCATGCTCTCAGAAGGTTGTCATCAGTGTATCTCAAAGGCACCATCTGGAAGGGGATGATGACGCCCGCGGAACCGCAATCGATCGGATACCACTCTTCTGCGCGATGTTGCTTATCCTCAGTCCATTCGTTTGCAATCCGTCGGGCCGATTACTTTGCGTGTCGAGGATGATTCACTCGTCATCGTCATGACGGACTCAAAGAGCGTATTGTGCGCATATGAACGTGCTCGAGGCACGGTCCAGGTTCAGCTTTCCCCCAACATAAATACGACTCGGATCGTTGCGTCCGTCGACTCTGCCCTTCAAGAACACAGAACCCGACCTTTCCCACCGCAGAAAGACCACCCACATCTTGCCTGAACCACAGCCATGGCGCAGATCGACACCAATGTCGAGTCCAAGCCCCACACTATCATTGGTGCCGGCACCCTCGGGCGCAGGATCGCACTTATGTGGATCACCAATGGCGGCATCGTCCACCTGTACGACTCGAACGAGGCGGCACTGACGAGCGCCCAGGAGTACGTCGAGGACACCTTGGGCGATGTTGAGGCCAACATCCTCCCAGGCACCACTGCGGGCGAACTCAAGCTGTTTACCGATCGCTCGAAAGCGCTTGAGGGTGCCTGGCTCGTCACGGAGGCCGTGCCCGAGATCCTTCAGCTCAAGATTGATCTGCTCGGCGATTTGGACAGCGTGGTGCCTCCCAACGTCATCATCGCTACCAACTCGTCCAGCTACACCTCGACCGAGATGATCGAAAAGGTGCAACACCGCGATCGCATCGTCAACACGCATTACTACATGCCTCCCGACTCGCTGCCCGTCGAAATCATGCCCAACTGCTGGACCGACGCTTCCATCGCGCCCTTGCTGATCGAGCAGAACAAGCGCCACGGCTTCATCCCTTTCCACGTCCGCAAGGAGTCGGTCGGCCTCATCGCCAACCGCATCTGGGCCGCAATCAAGCGTGAAAGCCTGTACACCTATGCCGAAGGCGTTGCCGAGCCAAGCGAGATCGACAGCATCCTCGAAAAGGTGTTTGGCTTCTACCACGGTCCTTTCCACGGAATGGACGGCGTGGGTCTCGACGTCGTCCGTGACATCGAGATGCACTATCGAAAGCTCCGTCCCGGCCTACCTGACCTCGTCATCAAGTGCCTCGACGAAAAGATCGAACAGGGCAAGCTCGGCAACAAGACCGGTGAAGGTTTCTACAAGCACCCGAAACAGCATGCTGCCGAAGCCGATTCGTCGTCGCCTTCCAAATGCATCGTCTATCTCGACATCGTTCAGGGTCAGATGAAATCCGTCGGCATCGACGGTGCTGCCAAGAAGGTGCTTGTCGATGGCCTCAAATTCGCACCCGATGGCGTGCAGATCGACTCGAACAACGTCGCCTACTTCACCAATATGGGCGCCCCCACCAGCAACGACGGCAGCATCGTCCGTGTCGATCTCGCCAAGAAGCACAAGGAGCTCTCCTATGTCGTCAAGCCCGGTGACACACACACGCCCAAGCAACTTCAGCTGGACGAGGCGAACGGTAAGCTGTACTGGAGTGACCGCGAGGGTGGTCGCGTACAGCGCTGCAACGTGGATGGCTCGGGGCTCGAGACGCTGTACGATTCTGCACCGGGCGAAGCGCGCCCGCTGGCAGACGGCACCAAGTGGTGTGTGGGCCTCGCCATCGACACGAAACGCGGCCTCATCTACTGGACGCAGAAGGGTATCAGTAAGGGAGGCGTTGGTCGTATCTTCCGCACAAACATCGAGCTGCCCTCTGACAGTACGAGCGAGAAGCGCACCGACGTCGAGACGCTCTTCCACAACCTCCCCGAGCCGATCGATCTCGAGCTCGACCTGGCCTCCCAGAAGCTCTTCTGGACTGACCGTGGTGACCCTCCGTTCGGCAACTCGCTCAACAGCGCCGACGTTTCCGCGCCTCTCGACACTTCCAACAAGCCCAAGGAGATCAGCGCCGAAAACATCGTCGCCGAGCGATTCCACGAGGCTATCGGCCTGGCTCTGGATACCGACAAGAAGGTCGCCTACGTGTCAGATCTTCTGGGAAGTCTCTGGTCGGTGGGATTCAACGGTGACGACCGCAAGCAGCTGCTAGCCGACGATGGCAACTTTACCGGCATCTATCTTGCCTCCAACACCCGCTCTACTTGATCTCGCTTCTCAGCTCCCTTCTCGTTTTCTTGTTCACAAGCCCAGCGATGCAATTTAATATAGAAGTTGATCTGCCTACCCAGTCTTTTTCTGTCAGGATGGCATCATATTTCCGGCACAACGTCTTGCAAGACACCACAGAAAGACCTCGCACCGACTTGCTTGGCTGAAAGCAGAGATCTTGGTTGCCTCGGAAGTGGTTTCCTCGTCTACGCTACAAAAAGGCATCAACGAGACGCCCAAGCATAACTGTAACCGCCCTGCCCATTCCCGTGCTGCTTCGGCGACAGCTCGTATCTCCGCCCACGCTTGACAAATGCAATGCTCACCAACGTCAACACGACCAGCACTTCAGGCACATAGTCCAGACCCAGCTTGCACCACAGATTGACGCCCAGGAAGGGCACCTGATACATATGCCAAGTGGCATATCCGCAGCGAACAGCCATGAACAGCAGCGCGACAAACACGCGTGCCAGCACCTGCATGTCGCTTCCGCTTGTCTTGGGGACGAGCACCGACGCGTAGCCAAACAGCACCAGCGTGATCCCGCAGTAGACAATGTCGCCAATGTGCGCGCTGCTGTTGAGCTTGGCATTGCTCGAGGTGCCGTCGAACACGTCGCTGCTCTTCGAGTATCCGGTGATGAGCAGGGCAAGAGCGGCGAGATTGACGAGATGCAGAAGACGGAGCATCCATGGCCGCTTGTAGCCTTTGACGGTTGCATCGCCGAGACCGTTGGCACTGGCATGGACGATGGAGAGGAAGGACAAGATGCTTGTCACGAGGAAAGAGTACCCGATGCCGTGAAGGATGTAGCCCCACTTGACCATGCTCGCGCTGGAGTAGTGCCGGTAGTACTGATCGGTCAGCATGATGTTGGATGCCAGGCGCACTGTTTGAGCCCAAGGTAGCACACAGCGATTGCCAAGATGAGCGATCCTCGTCAAGTCGTGACAATGATGTTTTTGGCAGCACTTACCTCCGCTGAAGAGCACGAGCGAAAAGAATCCAGCTGCTCCCGAAAAGCCATGGCGCAAGCCGCAGATGAGCGTCGCGACGAATGTCAAGGCATAGACACCGATGAAGATCTCGTCGATCAGCACAGAGTGAGGCAGCGTCATGGTGCAGGAGGGTTTGTGATCCGGCGACGGTGTTAGAGGATGTGGGTGTCTTGAGGGCCAGGCTCCTCGAGTGACTTCACCTCAAGGTTGCTCCCCTTTTTAAGTCCTCATCGAGGCCGCGGTTTGGCTGTCATCTCCTTGTTTGGTCGGACAGTTGCACTCGCCCCTTAGGTCTTCCATGGTCTGTCTACCGTCAACGATTCGAAATAGCTCAGCCCGCGCACTCGCTTGGACACGTCCACAGCCCTCATTGGCTCTCGGTAGCGGCCGTTAGCTCGAGAGACTATGCCGGCGTCTGGTAGCGGCGGATGCGGTCTGATAGCATTGCCCCCTCGGTAAGCGATCTGGTTACAGCTCTGTGCCACCTGAGCGTTTCCCATGCGAGAGAGAAGCCAAATCTGTCAAGAGTTGCATCCGCGAGTGGAAACGCCAAGGCCGCATCTGCACGATACCCAGCGACTTGCGGAGGCTGCTGCACGGCCTTCTCACGCCGCATCTACGTCTGTCATTGAAGTAAGAGAGCAGAAGCAAGAGGCTCGAATGCGCAAGGTCGAGTCTACTCGCGACCGACGTCGGCAGGGAATTTGGTGGATTGCTCGGTGCGCTGTTCGGCAGTCGCGTCGGGGATGTCGATTTTTGTCGTGTAGCAGCATCTTCTTCTGGCTCTCACATCGTTTCAGCCTCACTCTGGGCTAGCGTTTCTACTATCTTTTTGACATTGTATCGCGATGCGTACTCTACAGATATCGTGCCTGTGCGCGCAACTGCCCACTCACATGATGGACAGATCTCCGCCGCAGCGATGCAGGCTGTGGTCCACCTTGTGCTTGCCGTCGGCGCTTCTCCTCGTCTTGGGCGCCGCATCCTTGGGACCGAGGCTGTCGAAGCTGGTCGCGTAGGTGGACACGGCGTGCGCGATCGCCTTGGTGTTGATCTCGAACGTCTCCATGGCCAGGTTGTCGACGGTATCGCCCGCCTGGTGGTAGTTGGGATCGTAGGCGATGCCGGCAGTGCCGCCAAAGAGCTTGGCCTCTTCTGCGGTCTTGAGGCCCTCGGCACCCGTGTCGAGACCGCCGGCGGCGATGCCGGCGTCGAGGAATGGACCGTAGTCGCTGCGTCCGTCGAAGGGTCCCTCGATGAGTGGCTTCTTGGCAATGTTCTTGAAGTAGTCGAAGAACATGGCCTCGGCCTGCGCGGAGCCAGCGGGGCCGGTCAGGTTGAACGTGCTGCCATCGCCGTCGTGCACGCTGAGGATGTAGTTGGGAGAGGCGATCATGTCAAAGTTGAGGTAGAGCCGGATCTGGTCCTTGGCCGCCTGGTCGAGGTTGGTCACGTAGTGCTCGGCGCCGAGCAGACCGTACTCTTCGGCAGACCACCAGGCGAAGCGGACGGCGTTGTTGACGCCGTACTTGGCCAGCTCCTTGGCGATGGTAAGGAGCGCAACGGAGCCGGAACCGTTGTCGTTGATTCCCGGCCCAGCGAATACGCTGTCCGAGTGCGCACCGACCATGATCACCTGCGACTTGGAGCCGCCCTTGGTCTCGGCGATCACGTTGTGCGTGACACGGTCTTCGATGATTCCGTCCAGCTTGAGATCCACCAGCACCTTTTCGCCGTTGGCCAGCCGCGTGGCGAGCGCAGTGCCGACGTCCTGAGTGACACCCGCAACAGGCACGAAAGGTCCCTCGGGAGCAGGACCCTTGCTGCCCAGCGTACCAGCGACATCGCCAGCAGCATTGTTGTAGATGAGCACGGCTGCAGCCTTGGCCGTGCCCGCGCGACCCACCTTGACGGCAAACGTGCACGAGCCTCGCTGGATGAGCGCGATCTTGCCCTCCACGTTCGCCGGGAAGTCGGCCTGGTCGCAACCGCTGTTGGCGACTTTGACCACCTCGGTATCGTTGAACTGGCCGTTGGGCGAGTAGGTGAACGTGACCGACTTGGTCGGCTGGTTGTCAATGGCCAGCTCGGACGAGTGCTGTGCAAACGTGGCGGTGAACGGCTGCAGGTAGACGTCGTAGTAGTCGCCACCGCCTGCCTTGCGCACCTCGTCCTCGATGAACGAGACGGTGGCCTTGTGACCGGGCGAGCCAAAGACGCGGTTGCGCTCCGAGGTGGCGTAGGCGAGCGACTGCAGCTTTCGTGCGCCAGAGAGAAGGTCTTTGCGCTTGATGTCGTTGCGGAGGTGTTTCTGTGAGCGGTCAAGCGTGTCAGCTTTCGTTCAGAAGTAGCGAGGAGCATACACTTCAACTGGCAGTGACTTACCGATTCAACAGGTCGAAGCTTGCCCGGACGAGCAAAAGCTTCCTGACCGGCGCTGAGCAGCACCAGCGCCAGAGTGGTGAGCTGGACAAGAGACAGCTTGAGCATCTTCTACGATCTGTCCGAGGGAAAGAGGCTGTATGGTCTAGAGTCTAGGGGGAAGGATGGTGGACGAGCATTCGCAGCGACGTCGAGGGGGTGAGCTCGAGGTTATATACCTTCTTCGAGACACGCTAAGCAGACGCTAGACGCCGCACTGGCCGTAGCGCCGTGTGCGCTTCATCGCTTGCAGACGCGTGCTGACCTTTCCAGCAAAGGCTGCGAGAGCTGTGCGAACAAGAAGTGATGGTTGTGACGGAGCGGAACGAGGTGGGCCGATGCAAACTGGATCGAGCTCGGTTGGGACGCTCGTCTAGCAAAGCATCTATGCACCGGTGTCCGGAAGGCGCAGTGCCTCGTCTGCGAGGCTGGGCGAGGGAGGAGATAAGACTCGCTGCGTCAGTGAAAGGCGAGACGAGAAACAAGGGTCCAACAAAGCGAAGGATGCCAAGACTTTGGTTTTGACCGGAAGGACGACTTCCATACCGACACTAGCTTCGATTCGCAGATGACCACACGACATCGCAGTGAGGAGAAAGCAGCAGCGGCGCCACGCGAGCATGCAGCTCAGTCGACTCGGTGGTTGCGAGAGAGAAGCGCCTAAAGGGAGGCAAGAAGGTCTTGGCGCTGCACGTCGAGCATGGCCGACTCGCCTCTCTTTGCCTTTGTCGCGAAATACGGAGCTCGCTAAGCGAGATACCCAGCACCTGCGGCCATTTCCTCTCTCTCTCTCAAACGCCGCTCTCCCCTCAGATACACTTTGAGCCGTGAAGCATGCTCGAGCTGGGATCGGGAGCTTCAAGCAACGGACAGTCGACAAGATGTGACGAGGTTGGAGGTTGGATTGAGCGACTCTGAGGTGGATGATGACAAAGGGAAGAGGCAGAGTGCATACAGCGCGAGGAAAGGTGACAGCAAGAAGCAAGCAATGCGACGATGGCGGTATCAGCAGGCGGCGGCAGTCGGAAGTGTGGCTTCCGAAACCGCAAACACTCGAGGTGGGTGTATGCGGACCATCACGCTCCTACTCGCCGGCTCGAAGCAAGGTCTTGGCAGGAGAGCATCGAACGCGAGATCTGTAGTGAACTAAAAGCACGATCGGGCAGATGTCCAACATTGCCGAGCACTCGCTCACTTGATCTCCCTCCATCGCTTCTGCAGAGCCTGAGCGACAGTATAGTAATCGGTCAAGCGAGCGTTCTCGGTTAGATCCTTGACGACGAGGTGATACTCGGGGATGGCAAAAGTGGCGTTGATGAGGATGGCCTTGAGAGCGTCGTCTTCGATGGCTCGTCCACCGGTGGCTTGCTTGTACTCGAGCGAGAGCGTCTGAATGCGGTGGATCAAGTCGTCCACGTCCTTGCCCTGGATCTTGAGCTGGCAGATGCGCACAAAGAGGAGGCACGAAGCAGAGGTTTCGCCGGTCATGATTGCGGTCTTGTGGTCAAGAAGCGTTGAGAGCGGATCAAGAGTTGCGAGCTCGAGCAAGTGAAGGTGTTATATACCGTCGCGGCTCAGACCAAGACGAAGCGTAGTTAATGAAGTCGAAGCGCAGAAAGCACAACAAGCGCAGCAAGCGCAGCAAGCGCAGCAAGCGCAGCAAGCGCAGCAAGCGCAGCAAGCGGTGGGGAGGTTACGTTTCCACTTCATTTGCAACAAAGGCAATGCGGCATCACAATCTCGACGTCGAAGTGGACGGTGTTGCGGCGCCGCTTTGCTCCGTCTTGTTCCCACTTGCTGAAAACCACGCAAGGACGTGATCCACAACCGGCTGCGTGCATCCTCGATACATGTGATCCGCTCCTTCAACGAAGTGCAGCCGATGCGTGTCGGGATGACGTGCACGGTTTGATGAGAGCGCCTCAAAGTAGCACTGTGCATCTTGCTGGTCGACCAGTCGATCAGCAGTGCCGTGCAAGATGAGTCTATCCGCGAAAGGCCAAGAAAGTGGGGGAAGATGCAAGGGGGTTGTCAGTTGTCGTTGTGCGGTTGCGGTGCATCGGGTGGGCAAGGCTTACACGTGGGTGTTTGTGTTGAGTTTGGCTACATAGTTGACGGGCGTGGTGAGCTGCGACATGGCTTGCAGGTCGTTTGGCCAGACGATGTACTGGCGCTTCTTGCCTGCGCTGGTGATGTTCCATTCGTAGAATCCTTGCTTGTCGAAGCCTTCCTGAAAGCGAGCGTAGCTTTCCAACACTTTGTGCATGTGCCACCTTGCCGACACCACCACCAGCTTTTCCACATACGTCTTTTCGCCCATATCGCGTTGCAAGTCTGCCTCAGGCCGACTCAGGTACATCCACGAAACCATCGAACCTCTGGAGTGCGCCACGATCAGCTCTACTGCGTATCCGTGCTCGTGGTGCAGGTGCCGGATCACGCTGGACAGATCCTCGACGTCGTTGCCCAGATTCCCCATGGTCCAATCTCCACCCGTGTCGCCATTGCCTCTGAAGTCGAATCGGAACGAGTCGATGGGCAGGGCCGATGCCAGCGCTCGATGGTAGCACTGGTTCTTGTGTGCGAGCAAGCCGTGCAGGATCAGTGCGATGCGCCGTTGTCCCGAGTTGCTGGCGCTGCTGCTGGCGTTGCTGCTCGGGTCGACTCGATGCAGCAGACCGACAATGTCAACGCCCGGCTGTATGGAAGGTATGCGTAGCTCTATCTCTTGCTGGTCCGTCATGCTTGCGATTGGAAGATGGTGGTGGTGGTGTTGGCGATGGCGATGGCGGTCACCGGCGACGAAGAGAGCGGCATTCGGCAAAAGAGTATTGCCGAAATTCCGACTTTTTTTCTGGCAAAAAAAAATAAAAATTCGCCAAAAAAAAAAAAAAAACCAATCAAAGGATCGACGAATGTTGATGCGATCGCTTTGGCAGCTGGCAGCTGGCAGAGGAGTAAGAAGCGATTGCATATAGTGCTACGGAACATGATCTACAGAGGAGGGCGAACAACGACAAAAGAAGAATCACCCTGAAGCTTGAACTGAACCGCACCGTCAGCGTGCCTCACCAACGTCGTGGTGCCAGCCTTGAGCGTCGTTGCTGTCGTCGAAGCATCGCCACACTGCACCTCGACATTGCCTTCAAGCACAACGACGACTTGGAAGCTGGCATCGAGCGTAGCATCTTGGTGGAAGCGGTCCATGCGGAAGTACTCGAGTGCCTGTTCCGCCAGCAGGTTGCTGTCCGTCCTTGCCTTGGCACGCGTGACGAGCGTCGAGAGTTGATCGGCGGTGAGTGTGTCGATGTCGACGGCGGTGAGCGCCTTCTCGAAGCCCAGTCCCAAGTGGCCGTCCTTCCTGCCATCGAGCTGGAAATCGCGCCACTCGAGCAAGATGGAAAGATCCTCGGGCTCCTGCACTTCCACCAGCAAGATCCCCTCACCGATGGCGTGGAGCATGCCCGGTGGCACATAGACCGTATCGCCCGCTTCGACCTCAACGCAGTGCATCATCGACAGCATCAGCTCGACCTCCTGCGCATCCACCATCTTGAGCATCTCCTCGGCAGAAACACCTGCCTTCAAACCCAAATACACTTGGCCGGGCGTCAAGATGTGCCACGCCTCGGCCTTGCCGTGGTTGCGGTTGACGTGGACGCGAGCCCAGTCGACGTGCGGGTGCGCGTGGATGGGCAGTCGCTGACCCGCATCGAGCAGCTTGATGAGCAGCTTCGTGTCGCTGCCGTACTTGCTAACGTGTGCCGGTCCCAACCAGGCGACGGGATCGCGTTGGATCTCGTCGACCAGCAGCGTGCCTGTCTGAGGCAGCCGTGTCAGGCCCAGCGAGTCGTGCCCGGCGCAGCATGTTGTTGACGCCACCCAGTCTTCGGGCTCTCGCTGGCTCGTGGATGCTTCGCCGCGGAACGACGAGATGCGTGGTCCACCCAGGTAGAATCGCTCTGGCAGCTGGTGCGATGGCAGCTGGATCGGCCCCGCCAGCTTGGACGTGGACGAGATGGGCACCTCGTTGGATTCGCCTGGCATGGTTGCGGTCGTGTGGCGATGTCGTGTGTGTGTTGGGGGTAATGAGTGGCGGAAGAATGGAAAGAAGCGTTAGATATACGAACACGAGTTGACAAGAGGACGCCGAGCGCCTACATCGTCGAGGAGGCTACGGCGGCATCGGTGAATATTCTCGCTGCAACTTCTGCCACACCTCGGCGATGGCAAGTGGCTGCTTCTGTCGCTGTCGTTGCCGTTGCTGGTGACTGCCTTGCGATTACCGGTCGCTGGATAGAGTCTCCTCACCGACACAATTTGACCGGCCAAGTTGCGCCGCAAAACCACGCGCGTCGGTGTCCGGCAACTCAAATGCACCGATCTCCCCGCACTTGCCGGTCGGTCGCGTATTTGACCGACGACGACTGAAGACTCGCACAGGCAGCGTTGCTGAGCGTTGCTGAGCGTTGCTGAGCGTTGGTTGCCTCTCCTCGTCTTGGCCTCGCTCTTCTCCAACGTTCTTTTGCCGGTACAGTCCAGCAAGACGGCCAACAATCTGACCGAACCAAGCAGACCCTTTCGGCGAGACTCTTGAATAAATATCCAAAGCACCACCTCACCGTCCTTTTTCCTTCTTCCCCACACACACCCGCAACCACAGCAACAATGACAGCCGAGACCGTGCCCCTCATCGTCCGCGCCGCGCAGCAGCTCGAGATCGATGTCGATGGCCTCGACGTCGATCTCACCCTCCAGCTCAAAGCCCTGGGAGTCGAGCCCAACGACATGACGTCGAACCAGTTTATCGTTGCCGACGCGCTTGCGCTCGAGCAGAACCAGGCGCTGCTCGAGCAGGTGATCCGCGACAGCCCCGGTGCGGACTGGCTTACGCTGCTCGACCGCGTCAGCGTCAAGCTGTGCGCGCTCAACATTGGCAACATCTCGGGGCGGGCGTTGCTGCAGGCTTCGCCGGCGCACGCGTACGACACGGAGGCGATCGTCGCGCACGCGCGGGCGTACGACCGCGAGTTCGCGGCGGCGGGCATCGGCAAGGACCGCTACTGCATCAAGATCCTCAGCACGGGTGCGGGCATGCGTGCGGCGCAGATGCTCGAGAGCCAGTACGGCATCCGCACGCTGGGCACGGGGCTGTTCGGCGTGCCGCAGGCGCTGGCCGCTGCGCAGGCCGGGTGCCTGTACATCTCGCCGTACTTCAACGAGATCCTCGTGCACTTTATGGCGCCCGCCGACCGCCCTGCGTTCGAGAACCCGGCCAGGCAGCACCCCATGGCCGCGCGCATGGCGCACATCTACCAGGCGTACCGCCAGCTCGCGCTCGCCTCGCCCGCCCACGCGCTGCCCGTCATCAAGGGCGCGAGCTACATCGCCATCAACGAGGTGCTCGCCATGCCCGAGCTCGGCTCGCAGCAGACCACCATCCTCGCACCCACGCTCGCCGAGATGATCGCGCTGCAGACCACCGCGCCCGCGGCTGGAGAGAAACTGTACAAGCCCAGCAAGACGTACGCGTACGATCTGCCCGAGAGCACGCTGCCGCTGCTCAAGCTCGACCCGCTGCGCGCGGACGGCGTCGCGCAGACGTTTGACGTGTCGACGGACTACCTGGCCAACAACGCTGCTGAGTTGGAGAAGACGATCCAGGAGGATGCAGAGACGGCGAGGAGGATCAAGGACGCCGTCGAGGTGTTCCAGAAGGCCGAGCTGCAGGCCAAGGCGCTGATCGAGGCGGCGGTGCTCAAGGTGGGTGCGGTCAGCGCGATCGCTGCCACGCCTGTCGCTGCTTGATCGTTTTTTCTTCACATGCAATTCCATGGTCTTAGGCTAAAACGAGTGTGTAGCTTTGAGGACAAACAGCGCGACACTGCTCAATGAGCGACAGCAGCGCCCTTGTTGTAGATATCGTTGTACGTACCCAACGCCTTGATGCACAACTCTTCGTCATCCTCGCCATCGACAAACCGAAGCGGATCCAACTCCTTCACCAGCCACGCGTCCTCCTGCGCCACCTCGCCGTCCACGATATCAGCCACGAGCCGAGCACACCCCGCCGCATGCGTGACCCACACTGCCGCCGCGACGTACACGCCTCGCTCCAGTTGCCCCACCAAAGGCATCCCGTCCGGCGTGACGCTGAACAGGCCGTTGAACACCCTCTCCTCGCCCGCTGTGCGCGGTGACACCTCGAACGCAGCCCTCGTTGCATCCGGGAGGATCGACCGCGCGTCGTCGAGCACATTTTCAAAACTCGCGTGCCACTCGCCATACGCACTGTGCGTCAGCTGTGAGTGCGCGACGGCGATGGGATGGTGCGCGTACGATCCGATGCCGTCGTTCGTGCCGTGGTCGCGCACGTAAACGTGTTGGTCGGGGTAGCGCACGAACGGCGTTTTGTGCGCACGGTGCGGTCGCTCGGCGGTGTACGCGTACGGATGGGCGACGGGCACGATGGGCAAGCGCTGCAGTAAAGTGCTCGACCAGATGCCGGCGCACACGACGATGGTGTCCGCGTGCAGCACGCTGCCGTCGTCCAAGTGCACCGAGCCCGGCTCGATGGCGACGACATCTGCGTCTGTGAGTGTGGCACCTTTGCGCTGCGCCGCCTGCTGCTCCCACGTGGCGATGCGCCGTGCATCCGCCGTCCCGTCAGCGGGAAACCACAGTCCCACCCTTCGCTTTCCCCTCCTGCACGAAGAACGGCGCCTTGCCCACCACTTTGCCTGCATCCAGCACCACCGCATCCAGCCCTTCCCCTTTCGCAATAGCACACCGCTCCTCCAACCCGCGCAACCCTTCTGTGCTGCATGCAACCTCCAGCCCACCCACACCGTCAAACGCATCGGGAATCGCACGATAGTGTGCAACGCTGCGCCTCGCAAGCTCGGTCAGCGCAGGCAGCGCGTTGTACTGCCCCACGTAGCCCGGCAGCGTGGCGACGGAGCGGTCGATGAGCGTGATGCGGTGGTGGCGCGTGGCGAGGATGTGTGCGAGCGTGCTGCCCACGATGCCGGCGCCGACGACGAGCGTCGTTGCGGTTGCACGTGGCTCGGTGCCGTGGTTGCTGGTGGACTGTGACATGGTCGGCGCGCTGTCGATGCGGTCGTGGAAGAGGTGTCCGCGCAAGGTGGACAGACGGAGGTGCGAGGGAAGAGCGATGGTGGTTGGAGTGGTGCCGGCAAAACCAGCGCGCTTGCAATCCGAGCAACCCGAGTCGGCGCCATTTCTTCGTTTCACACAGCCCCATAGCACACAGCACAGGTCATCGCACACAACGCATGCATTGCTCTACACGGCACAGCGACATTTCGCATCGCCGTCTCGCTGCACGGAACACAACAGACCCAGAGAGAGCATTCGCCGCCTAGTAGGTGACCGAAAAGATACTAGCGCCGCCCTTGCCCTCGAACCCGCCGGGCAGCTTGGCATCCGCGCGGATCGCATACCCTTTACCGTCGCGGGCGTCGTCGAACGTAAACACGGCGGCGCGCTTGACATCAGCGGTAAGCCTGCCGTCCTTGCCAATGTACTGGCCCGCGGCCACAGCGGCGGGCGTCAAGTAGAAGGCGTTGTTCTTGAGCGCGCGGCTTGTGGCGTGGACGACAAACCTCTGCTCTGCCGCCGAGTGGTCTTTGACAGCGGCGCTGGTCGCGAGCACGCCTTTCTGCAAGTCGAAGCTGAGCGCACGCCCAGCCAGCTCAAACACGTAAAAGTGGCCCTCGGACGGGGTGCCGCGCACACGCTTGAAGCCGGACTCGAGCACCCACGCGTCGTCGTCCGCCTGCTGCCACCGCACCAGCGGCTGCAGCGCGCCGTATTTCGCCTTGCACGTCGCATAGCCGTTATAATTGCCTGCACTGTCCTGGCTCGGCGCACGCACGTCCGGCAGCACAGGCAGCGACGTGTCTTTCGATGAAAAATCGAACATCGCCGTGAGGTCGGACAACTGGCTACGACGCCAGGGCGTGATGCTCTGCTGTTTGAACGGCTTGCCGATCGCGCGCGCCCACTGCTCGACGAACAGGATCTGCGACTCGTGCGCCGCGGGCTCCGAGAACACGCCGCCGCTGCGCGTGAAGGGGGAGACGACGTACAACGGCACGCGGAAGCCCGGGCCGACGGGCTGTGCGCCGAGCGAGGCGTTGTACGGATCGACGATCCACTCGTCCGGCGCTTCTTTTAGCAAAGGGAACGACGCCATGACGTGGTCCGCCCAGCCGCCCGTCTCGTCGTACGACACGATAAGCGCGGTGCTGGCGTACTTGGCGCCCGTGGTCACGGCGTCGACGACGCTCTTCTGCAGCCACGCGCCATCCAAGGGACCGTACGGCGGATGCTCGCTCAGCTCGGTAGGCCCAATGATGACACTCACCTGGGGCAGTGTGCCCTGCTTTGCATCGGCGTAGAAGCGGTCGAGCCCGACGAACGACATGCCCTTGCGCGCGAGTGCCGAGTTGTTGGGCGCCTGCTGGAACTGGCTGAACCACGCAAGCGGATTGTCGTCAAAGTTATCGGTATCCTGGTACACCTGCCACGAGATGCCCACCTGCTCCAAGTACTCCGGCAGCGTGCGCCACCGATACGGGTAGCACGAGTAGCTCGACCCATCGCTCGCCGTCTCGCAGCCTGCAGTCTCGGCATTGTCAATCGCCGGCCCACCGAGGTTGCGCTTTGCCTCGTCGATGCCGACGGTGCCGGCGAGCCACGAGATGCGGTTCGGGTTGGTGGAGCCGATGACCGACTCGTGGTAGTTGTCGGCAAGCGTCCAGGCCTCAGCGACGGCAAAGTGCAGCGGGATGTCGGCGCGCTTGTAGTAGGCCAGCGAAAAGGGCGTGTTCTGCGCAGCCCACTTGTTGACGTTGCCGTTATCGTACGCAGCGTGGTTCTGCTGCCAGCCGTTGCTGCCGGCGACGGAACACTGCCAGCGCTCGTTGGCGTCGCCGCCCTGGTGGTTGATGTACCACGGCAGCAGGTGGGTCACGCCCGGAGGCGGCGGCGGCGGCGGCGGCGGCGGTCCACCGGGCGTAGGGGCGACACGGGGCTCCAGAACGACGGCCTGCCCGTATCGTTGCTGACGACGACGTTGGGATCGCCAAAGCCACGCACGCCGGCGGCGGTGCCAAAGTAGTGGTCGAACGCGCGGTTCTCCTGCATGAAGAGGACGATGTGCTCGATCTGCGTAATGTCCTTGGCGGCGGGTGCGGGCTGCTTGGCTTCCAGAGGAACGGCGACAAACGCCAGCAGAGCCAGCAGAGCCAGGAAGGAGGCGGTGGAGAGGTGGAGCATGGCTGCGATTGAGGCGTTGAGAGATGGTTGTGAGGGACAGAGTGCGGTTGAGGGCAGGGATGGCGTCGTTGATATATGCCACCAGCCGTGGCTCAGCGCACACTCTTGGATACATGGCCCCAAGTCGAGGCTGGCGATGTCTGACGGGAAGAACAGCGCTCTGCCTCGGCAATGGAGCATGCACACCGGCGGAACGTGTCTGCCGGCTGCTGCAGAGGATGCCCTCGCTACTCACGATGCACGTTGCTCGAGCAGATCATTGCATTTCGCACAACAACGCGCGGCTGTCGAGTTGCGCAGCCTTGTCAGCGGCGATATTATTGTCGCAACGTCACGTTGAGCTGCGCTGTCGAGCTGCGCTGTCGAGCTGCGCTGTCGCACGCAACGCGCTGCAAAGGAAGGCAAAGAAGGCTTCGGTTGTCGCTCTGCAGCTGCCTCACTAAGCGAGGATGCTCTGTGCGGTAACGAGCCGACGGACGGATACCACGCTGACTCATGTCGGCCTTGACACCGAACAGCGCTGGTGCTGCAACGCTGCTGCGTCGGCGTTTCCTCCGATGCTCCGTTTGTCATTTCTAGCGAGAGTGTTCGGACTGTCCGCCTTGGTGCTTTCGCCTCAGTGACCATCTCTCGCACGATCACCATCGCCATGTCGACCAGCAACACCACCATCACCATGCGCGACCGCAAACCCGCTCTGCTGCTCGCCATCCTCGCGCTGCCCCTCGTCTGCTGGTGCACGCTGCAATGGTGCGCGCTGCTGCGGAGCATCGACGTGCTCACACCGTCCCATCCATGGTGGTCTGCCTCTAAAACAGCGACGCCGCGGGTGCAGTATCACGAGTGGAACATCACGCGCGCCGACATTGCACCGGACGGCGTGGCGCGCCCGATGGTGCTCGTCAACGCTCGCTTCCCCGGGCCCTCCATCGAGGCCGTTGTAGGCGATACGATCGTCGTGCGCGTCAACAATTTTCTCTCGGCAGACAACTCGTCGTTTGCGCGGTGGGATGCAGCGGCACGCGCGCGCTTCTCGACTCGTGTGCACGAGTACTACCCACGCGGGAGCGACGAGCAGGTGGCGATCCACTGGCACGGGCTGGCGATGCGCGGCAGCCCGGAGCAGGACGGCGCGCCCGGGTTCGCGTCGTGCGCGGTCCCGCCGGGCGGCTCGCGGACGTATCGGTTTCGAGTAGCCCGTGAAGATGTGGGCACGCACTGGTGGCACTCGCACGCGGGCATGGCGCGCGCCGACGGCCTGTGGGGCACGCTCGTCGTGCGCGATGCTTCGGAGCGAGTTCTGCTGGAGCCGCTCAAATGGCACCACGAACAGGTCATCACGCTCGCAGACCACTATTTCGCCCCCGGGATCGACCAGCTCTCCTGGTTCCTCTCGCGCCATTCCCTGGGATTCGAACCCACCCCGGACAACATGCTCATCAACGGCCAGGGCACGTTCGACTGCACGCGCCTGCTCGACCGCACCGCGCACAACTGCTCCTCGGCCTCCACTGCTCCACGGATCAACCTCGAGCACGGAAAGACGCACCGGCTGCGGTTCGTCAACGTCGGCTCCGTGGGCCACCAGACCGTGTCGCTCGACGAGCATGTGCTGACCGTCATCGAGGCGGACGGCGTCGTGGTGCAGCCGTACGTGACGACGCGGCTGTCGATCGCGCCTGGGCAGCGCTACTCGGTGCTGGTGACGGCGGATCGATCGCTCAAAAAATTCTGGCTGCGTGCCGAGATGGACAGCGCGTGCTTCAACGTCGCCAACCCCAACCTCTCCTACCACGCCACCGCCATCGTTTCGTACTCGTCGACACCGCAGCTCGAGCTGGAGCTGCGTTCCAAAACGAGGAGGCGCAATATCCTCCGCTCGCTTGAGCTGCCGCAGACGCAGGCGTGGGCGCGCAGGGTGGGCGAGCAGGCGTGCCACGACGAGCCGGCGCGTTTGTTGCGGCCGCTGCG
>LT795076.1:231332-251270 GCA_900162835.1 Sporisorium reilianum f. sp. reilianum | reverse complement strand
GAGAGCGAGCCAGCCAGCCAGCCAGCCAGCCAGCCAAGCCTGCTGCCTCCTTTTCTTTTCAATTTATTGAAAAACTGGCACCACCGGAATGAAGCCCGACTGTGCTTCTCCTTGCCCCTCAAACTCGGAACCAGTCCGACCCAGCCGCTCAAGCACTGAAATCGACACCGGACCATCCGTTCTGCTGCCGACCACAATGCGCATCAAAAGCGCAAGAAAAAAGCAGCATTACACCACCCTGCTTCTCGCTGCTCTGCCACGCGGTGCTCCAACTCAGCGTCTTTTCGCTGGGAACGCAGACCCCACCTCGTTTTTTGCTACACATTTGTATTCAGACCGCTTGATTTTTTGAATACAAATTCGAAACTGCAGCAGCAAGCGGAATTCAAAGCGCGATTCGATTCGAAGCCAGAAGTGTGGCTCCTTTCCCGAAAAAGGCTTTGCAGAGCCAAGTGTGCTGCCATCTCGAGTTGCTCGTAAGTGCCGCGCTCTGATAGTCATGGTGCCAGTGTCGGTCTTGACTTGGCGGCCACCACACACCGCAGCGGGGTAAAATCCGAGCCGAGCGTGTGGGCCTCTCGAGAGTGTGCTGCTGCTGCATAGCCGAGATAACGCAAAACAGCGGTAGACTCGTTCGCACGCGCAACCGGCCTCCAAGAGCGGCGGCGATCACCTTTTGGCCCCACTCTTGCGAGTCGAGTCGCAGATTAAGTATCGAGATGGAGGAGCGCAAAGCGATCTGAAGCTGTGGAGAGATCGACGCCGACGCTCGCTCGCTACTCGTGGACCCTTCATGTCTCTTCCAGCTCCGGATAATTGCACGTCGTCCTTCGCTCGCTTGCGGTGCAGCCCACATCTTCAGCCAATCCGAGAGAGAGTTGTAACGGTGTTTTGAGAGCATTGGCACGGCAGGCAGGCAGGCGGACATTCCTTTTTTTTTTTCATTTCCATTTATTCATTTTGGCATGCGTGTGTGATGTGTTCATCGAGCATGCCCCTTTTTTTTTGTGAAAAGATGACGTAAACCATGACGCAATCGATTCGCTCCTCCGAGTTGCACGTCGCGGCGACGAGAGCAGCAGCAGCCAAGCTCGACGCGCGCGCGTTTGAGGAAAAAATGTGAAGCGACGGTGTAACATTCACGAAAAAAAATGGCCGAGTCGAACCTAAGCGAACGATGTCTGACAGCTTCGACAGGGTCCTTTTCTGCTTGCTTGGCACGGTCGTCACTGTCACCAGGCATCGCGCATCCACACCTGATAACACAATCCAACGACGGAATGACAATGCGAATGCGGACAAATGCGAATGCGAGTGCGAGTGCGAACAAGTGCGAGTGAGAGAGAGAGAGAGAGAGACGATAGAAATGCCAGAACAACCAGACCTGTCCAAAAGAGTCCCAGTACGAACGATGCACCACCCCACCCCAAACCCATCTACAGATGCGTCTCGTGCAGCGTCCGCACCAGCGGGCCTCCCGCGTGCGCATCGCCGCTGCCCGCAGCATCGTGGAACATCGCCGCCGAAAAGTGGTTGTTGGCGGCGGCGCTCGAGTTGGAGCCGGTTCGCTTGGTGCGTGTGGTTGCGGTGGAGGAGGTAGAGGGCGCGGCGTGCAGTTTCAGCCGGTACTGCGTCGGGGATGTGTTGCCTCGAATGTCGGCTTCCTCGTCGTCGTCGTCGTCGTCATCGTCATCGTCCGTGTCCTCGTCATCATCCGAATCAGCAACCAAATCAGGTGCATACACCTTGACCAATTCAAACCGCTCCTCCATCTCCAGCCCCTCGAGAATCCCCTCCTGGACGCACCCCACCCTCTGCGCCTCCTTGCCCTCGCGCTCGACGCCCAAAAACGCACACACGACGCGCGTCAGCTCATCGGGCCGCTTGACACTCAACAAAAACGGCGCCCTATCCACGGTCACCACCCTCGTCGATCGCGCACACGGGAACAGATCCGCGACGTCCTGCGCGACGTTGCGGTCGTACGGCAGATCGCGATCGCCTTCGACGACGAGCACGTCGCACGTGATGCGCTCGCGCGCCGCCGGGGACATGGGGGCGCGCAGCCAGTACAGGTCGAACCACCAGTCACGCACCAGCCGCTCGAGCCACGTGCGCGAGAGGTACGAGGCGATGTGCGCCGGGATCGGCTCGGTGCCCGCCCACCGGAACGTGAAGCCTTGCACCACTTCGCCGGGCAGTTTTACGGGCGACGAGCGGTCCAGTGACGCGGGTCGCAGCTGTGCAGCGGTGGGCGCGGGTCGCAGCTGTGCAGCGGTGGGCGCGGGATCGTGCAGCGAGTGCCAGCTCTCCTCGAGCAGCTCCTTGATGCCCTGGAAGCTCTCGACCATAAACTCGCTCTCGCGCTCCAGGATCGGACTGGTCACCATGACACTCGTGAACGCACCCGGCCACTGTGCCGCCATGCGCGCCGCCACGAGCCCAGACATGCTGCACGCCAAGATGTGCATGCCCGCCGCCCACGTCTCGCCGCCGAGCAGCAGGCGTGTAAAGTCGAGACAGTCGCCCGCCTTGATGTCCAGATCGTATTTCCGGCCAGCGGCGGGCTGGATCGGCACATCGCGCGTCAGCCCGTACCCGCGCGGATCGACTGCGACCAGGTTGAAGTGGGACGAGAGCACCGCGTCCGCCAGCTGCGCCGAGAACAGGTGCGCCACGCTAAAGCACTCGGACGGCAGGAACAGCATCACCGGATAGCGTGGGTCCAGCTGCACTGCATCTCGAGAGGCGGCGGGTGCAGCACAAGACAAAGGCGTCCGCGGTGACACGGGCAGCAGCGAGGCCGCGAGCAGCGGTGCGTGCGTCTGCGCATATACGAACGTAGGGTGCGCCGGCGTCGACACGAGGTAGTGCAGCGTCACCTGGCCGTCCTCGAAGCGCAGCAGCGACTCGTTTTTCGGTAGAGCGAGAAACGGCATCCCTTTCGAGCCCTTTGAGCAGGTGCTTTCGAGAGACAGAGCGTGAGGTTCGAATGCCGTGTCGTTGTTGAATGCGGTTCTGCTGTTGGCCTTGCTGGCTCGAGCAGCGGATACGATGATGGTTTGGGTGGGCAAGCAAAGTGCAGAGCAAGGTCAGCTTACTTATACCACCCCGAGGAAACGCCGTCAACCAGATGCGCACTCGCATCTCCACCCTCCTTGCCTTGCACTGTGCCTGGACCCTTGTCCTCACTCGCCGTCTCTTGCACCTCCAACACAGCGTGAGCTCCAACTCGCACATTGCAGAACACAGCAACGGTGCGCCGCAGAGCGCAAAACCGAAGAGTGAGACCTGCAACGTGGCTTGCACCTGTCTACACCGGTGAGCGGCCGTTCCATGCAACCGTTTTGGGAGAAGACCGTTTTGTGGCGCACTGTCGTCCGCACCGCGGATCAGCGATGCTCTGCAGCAGCAGCAGAAACTTCTCTATCCAGCACTTGCACTTGGCTGCATGTGCGAGCGGCGAGCTGCACCAAGCCTGCACAGCGGCGCCGCGGGTGGTGGCAGACTCCAACCGCACCCTCGCAGCCGCACAGCAATGCAATGCAGAGCCTGCTTCACCGCGGCGTGGCGTTTCCGCCTAAGCGAGGCCGCGAGGCTGCAGCGCATCCATCAACGCCAAACACGGAGCCAGAGGCGCATGCTGCAACCGCGGTGTGTGGGAAATTTCGCATCAACGACAGCGAGGTCGTGCATCACGTGGCCACTCTCCCCAGCCACACTCGCAACGCACATACACTCTCCCGCACGCCTTCTCGATCAACGTCCTCGCCATCGCGCACTTGCAGCACACGAAGAATCGATACGAATGGGATTCCAATATAGAGTCACACCAGAGGAAAAAAGAGAGAGAGAGAGGGAGCTGTACGTTGTATAGCACAAAACAGAAACAGTCAAAGACAGACGCAATCCAAGCAAGACCCAACTGAGCGACACAACCCAGCCTCGAGAGCACACTGCATGCAACAATCAAGCGGCAGCAAACGGGTTGGGAGCGCTCCAGGCCCCCTCGCCCGGCTTGGCACTCGAGTCCATGGGGTGCGGGAACGCGTTGCCCACGTCCACCTCGCCGGCTGCGCCCGCCAGCGCGCCGTTGTTGACGCTGGTGGCCGCATTGGCATTGACGTGGCCCGCCATCGAGTACTCGTCGCCGTACGTCTCCTTGGCGTGTCGCTCCAAGATGCCCGCCAGAGGGCCCAGCAGCCGCGTGAAGGCGCGCTCGCTCATGGTCACCACGCGCAGCTTGGTGGCGCTGGCGGCAGCAGCCGCAGCGACGGTGGCCGCACGCGGCGCATTGTTGAGCAGCGCCAGCTCGCCAAAGTAGTCGCCGCGCGACAGCTTGCCGACCACCTCCTGGTGCGCGCCCTCCTTGGTCTTGCGCACCTCGGCGTCGCCCTCGACAATGATGAAAAACTCGGAGCCGCGCTCGCCCTGCGTGATGACCGCCTCGCCGGGCGCATACTCGCGCAGCTCGAGGCTGTCCGAGATCTTGGCGCGTTCCGCCGCCGAGAGACGCTCAAACAGCGGCACGTCCATGAGGAATTTCTCGTAGAGCGCACGTCGGCGCGAATTGGTCTCCATGAGGATCGAGCGGAAGGTGATGCGGTCGAGCGCCCAGAGCGTGCAGGGCGATGTGGACAGCACGGTGGCAGCACGCGGCTGGGCGTAGAGCAGCGCCAGCTCGCCAAACGACGAACCGGGACCGTACGAGACCTTGTTGTCGCCTAACGCGCTGGTCGTAGATTCAGCTTCGCCGTTGCGAGGAGGAGAGCGCACATAGACGTCGAGCGCGCCCGATTCGACGACATAAAAGTAATCACCCTGAGCCCCCTGTTCGATGACAGTAACATCGGCGTCGACCTTGACCTCCTTCATGGCGAGCAGCACGTCGCGGTACTGGTCCTGCTCGAGGTTGCGGAAGAGCAGGTTGTTGCCGATGGAGCCGCGGATCCTCTGCATCTGCTCTTCGGACTTGGGGATGACGGTCTTGGGCAGCGGCGAGCCGTCGGACTCTGCGTTGGCGGCCGAGGGGGCCATGCTCTCTGCCGAGACGGAGGTACGCCTGCCGAGGTTGAATGTGGGTGGGATGAGAGGCGCGTTCGAGATCGAAGTCGATGCCGACGAGGGAGGGAAGTTGGTCGGGGAAGCTGGTGCCGGTGTCGAGTCGGGCGACTGGGATGCGTCCGTGGGCACGGGTGCTGAAGCGGACGCGTTGTTGAACAGAGATGGAGCGGGTGCGGTCGCAGCAGCAGCAGCAGCAGCGCCAGCAGTAGCAGCAGCAGGAGGAGCAAAGGGATCCGTGTTGAAAAGAGAGGCGCGCTGTGTGGGTGATGCGAGACCGGGAGCGACACCTCCAAAGTCGACGTCGCTGGGGCCTAGTGGCTGTGAAGACGCTGGAGCGGCAGCAAAGGCGGGGTTGTTTGCGAGGTGCTGGCGACGCTGTTCCTCGAGTTTGGCGCTGAACCAGTTTGCGCAGAACTGGAGTGGGTCTGCGGGGCGTGCACGTGCGACATCGCGATGGAGGTCGTTGAGCAGCGCAGCAGTGTTGGCCGGCAGCGACATGGTGGGTGGTGATGTGCGAACAATGCGAGTTGTAGTGGAGCAGCCAAGGATCGAGATGCGTGCGTGCGTGCGTGCGTTCGACGCGGGCCGAGATCGATAAGAGCTCGCTGTCGGAAGAAGCGGTCTATGTGGTGTGTGAGCAGTTGAGATGATGGTGTCGGTGACAAAGGCGGATGATGAGGAAGCGCCGAGTTGGAATGAGTCAAAACTGCCTTTCCAGCCAGCCAAATTGAGCCGCCCAATTCATCACAGCTCAGCACGGACGCTTTCCGACATTTTCCAAACAAAAAAACGCATTTGGCGAGAGAGAGAGGCTGCGAGCGAGAGTGGCGCGTGCGTGAACCCTTTTCGCGGCTCAGACGGATGCAGTTTCGCACCAGCCAGCCAGCCAGCCACGCATCGAATCACTCGCAAGATACAGAGAAAGATGGTCAGATGTGTGGCTGCTCTTGGTCGGCGGAGGGAGGCCGAGCCGACAGCACACTCACTGGCTGCTGCGAATCGGTGGCTTGTTCCGACACAGACAGAGCGAGAGAGGGAGAGCAAGAAACATGGCGTTGCATCTGCTTTTGCTCAACGAGGTCGTGCTCTCTCTACAGTCACAAACTGAGCTATTTGCGTCCCACTCCGCACTTGGTCACGTCGGCACTCTCTCTCTATCCTAGAGCTGCCATTCGGAGCTTCCTGGCCATGTGTCGGATAGCAGCCGAGAAGGTCGACAAGCACGCGAGAAAGGAGGGCCGAGAGAGAGAGAGAGAGAACAGCCACTTTTGCCGGCGAGCAATCCGCATTTGGGACAGCCGAGCCTCGTTTTCCTGCGCACAGACTTTTTTTGGTGCGAAAATCATTTTCGTGCGAATCAAATTGGCTTACAACTTAACAACTTGCAGCCGCCAAAAAAAAAAGGTGATCGTCGCACGCGCTTTGTTTCGTCGAGTCGGAAGCGATAGGGAAAGAGAGAGAGAGAGAGAGAGAGGCCATTCCACTGTGTTTTTCAACGGAATCTCGAATTTCAACTTGATGGCAGGCACTGGCTCAGTGTTCCGTGAGTCGGTCGGTCGGAGCAATCCTTCTCGTCGTCGTCGTCGTCGCTGTCATCGTCGTCGCCATCTCCACTCTTTCCTTCTCACTCACCTTCTCCTCATCCACCCCTTCCGTCGCTTCTTCTTCTTGACATCACACACACAATGGCCGCTCGTGCTGCTGCAGTCGAACTCGCCAAGATCTCCAACCTGGGCCTTGGCAAGAACACCCTCGCTCAGATCTCGGCTTTCCGCAAGCGTGCCGACGACGCCAAGCGCCAGCTCGCCCAGCTCAAGCAGCAGACCACCGAAGTCGACTTTGCCCACTACAGCAAGGTGCTCCGCAACAAGGACGTCGTCAGCCAGGCCCAGAAGATCCTCTCCGAGTTCAAGCCCGTCACCTACGATGTGCAGGCTCAGCTGAAGGCTATCGACGCTTTCGAGTCCAAGGCTGTTAGTATCTCTTCTCGACGAAAGCATCGTCCACCGTCTCGACCATTGGAGGCAACCGCATCGCATCGCATTCCGTCGCATCGCATCGTATCGTATCGCACCGTCCAGTCGCATAGGCATTCCAGCTTCCAGTCCGCATCGCATTCCAGCTTGTTCGTCTTTGCGCTGCTCGTGACAGCCTCCGCATTTCAGCCAGAGGGCAAGCGCATATTCAGCAGCTACTGCGCCGCTCTGCTCTCACGACACGCAACGACGGCACTTCCGACACCGTCCAGATGTTCAGACCGTCCAACTGCTCAGTTGCTTGCTTTCGGCTACTCCGGTTGCGTCCACAGATTGCCTGAGCAACCACGACAAAGCGCTGTCTCTGTTCCCGATGCTAGGCTTGAAAAGAGCCGCTTGGTGCCGTTCGCGACTCAATCATCACCCGCCCAACAATTTGGCTGCCAATCCGCAAGGAGCTTTGACGGTTTCAGCACGCATCGATGCAACCCCCCTCTGCAGTCGCGAGTGTTGCATAGGCGACAGAGCGGCGACCAACAGCCCCGCACCGCCCGCCTTAGCCAGCCCATTCCAGCAGATTGACAGCATCGACTTCGACAGACGGCATCGTCAGCGCAAAGACTTCCCTCCGTCTTTTACGCCGTTGCGCACGGACATCTACATCCACCACCTGCCAACCTGATGCGATGCGATGCGATGCGATGCGATGCGATGCGATCTTTCATCGACTATTTCCCAGCGATGCGGCCATGACGAACCTCGACGTGCTGGACGATGCTCTTGACGTGCCCTCTCACCGTGATCTCGTCACCACCATCCAAATACTGACATGATTCTCTCAACGCCTTGCTTGCCTTTAACGACAGGTCGAGCAAGCTCAGGCCTCTTCCTCCAAGATCGAGGCCGAGCTCAAGGACCTCAAGGCTACGCTCAAGAACATCGAGGACGCGCGTCCCTTTGACCAGCTCACCGTCGACGACGTGGTTGCTGCTCGCCCCGAGATCGGCCGCACCGTCGACGAGATGGTCAAGAAGGGCAAGTGGACCACGCCAGGCTACGACGAGAAGTTCGGAAGTGAGTATCTGCCCCGTGTTTCGAGGCGCTAGAAGCGCATTATCGATAGTGGAACTGCCATGGCTGACTTTGACTTTTCGACTCTTGCCTCGAAACAGACCTCTCGGCCATCTAAAGCTCGCAAGGTGCGAACTGCTAGTTTTCCGTCTACCGATGCCGCATCGGTGGTGCTTAGAAGGCAAGTGACCTGCGCAATCTTGATTGAAACTCGAACAAAGGATGGCGCGTGCTACTGTGGTTTGTGTTGACAAGGCCGCGACGAGCTCGATGGGCGGCGACGTGTCAAGAGGAACGTGTCGCTAGGAAGGCAAGGGAAGTCAGTTGCTGGGCAGACGTGGACGGTTTTTGCATCGACGCGCCCCACACTACTGCGAGGGATGTCTGTGTATGAGAGCTATGGACAGCCGCTGAAGAAGCAAAGCCAGGTCTCAACTCGGTCGACGCGACTGTGGCACGATCGATGAACGTTGCCACGCTAGTTGTGCGGTCGCCCTCGATGGTGGGAGTCAACCCGGCCGAGCACAAGCCTGTGATGCGGTTGCCATTCCTCGATTCAAGTTAAGTCGGCATCCAAGGTAGAAACGAACCAGCTGGATCCTAGATGTCGCTCCATCGCGTGCTGCACCGGCTCGCTTGCCGGCAGTGGCGCTTCCACCAAGACTGCCATGGCGAGCATACATGTTTGTACCTCTTCCTGCATTGGGCAGTCTGACCAACTGTAGGAACACCGTACAGACTCTCATCGCGGGCGAGTAAGCATCAGAACGCTCCACGCATCCGCATGCTGTCAGTGTCAGCTCCGGGCAGGCAGAAGGTGTTGCACGAGGCGGCACCACGAGGGAACATCTCGGCGGTGTGCCGAGCGTTGCCAGATCGCCGATCGACCTTGCCTTCGCTCTTCTCCGCAATTCAAATGTCAAGTAGCGCCGACGCTCGTCTGGCTGGCCGAAAGCCCTTCTCGTGCGATTTCTGAGTTACCATCGAGAAAGGTATCGGCCTAACAATTTCATACGTAAAAATTTCGAGTTTCCCACAAACTTGCTTCGGCCGAGGTCGCTAGTCACGTGCTGGGAACAGCTGGGAGCTGGGCCGGTTCGAAATTTGTGCTGCTTTGAGCCGCGTTGCATCTGTCAGGGCCGAAAGTCAGTGTCCATGCAGCCCCAAAAAATCGAGGCAGCAGCGCAGCACATTCGACACCAAATCTAAGAGAGAGGCTGCACAGCGGCAGAGTGCGGTAGGCTCGACCTTGCCCTTCTGAGAGTGTGCGAGAGAGGGAGCGCGGCCAAGTCACTTGAAACTCGTTTGTAGTTCTCGCTCCTTTCTACCGTCATCCACCACATACATCAAGGTAAGTCTTTGTCGACTATTTTGGGCGCAGACACGCAGCGACGAACAGCACTCGACAGCACGAAAGCAGCACAGCATGGCGTAGCATAGCACGCAAACGGCATGGCAGCGATCAGGAGTAGCATCGACCAATTGGTACCACTCAGGCAATCGATGGAACCGCATTCGTCTATGGATCTCAGCATGCAACAGCTCGACCTCGACCAGGATTGTATTCGTGGAGAGCAAAGGCACGGATCGGCTTGGGCATTGGACCGAAGCAGCCGGGCAGAGATACGAATCCGAGATGGTTTGCGGGGGCGCGACTTGGACAATCAGTGACGGACACACTTTCTGCTTGGATATGTGGATGCAGATCCGGCTCATGATGGCACGGCGGAATAGCAACGCGGTAGCAGAGGTGACCATGGCAAACAGACCAGGGACGTGTCGACGCAGCGACAAGGGGCGTGTCATTCCTGACGACCGCCATCGAAACAGCGCGCATCCGGGCATTTGCTCAACACTGACGTCCGCTCGCTCGTCGCATTGATGGCCATCGCCGACACGATAGCACCTGTCGACACCGCTTCAAGTGCTGCTGCGGGGATGGGCGGTGTTTGCGACTCGATCGACTCTGCACTCGACGACTGTTCTCCTCTCTCGCAGTCTCCAGCTGTTTCTCCAGCCGCCTCCGCATCGACGCCAGCCCTTACCGCTTCAGCAGTCTTGCAGTGCGATCACACCTACCGTAGCCGCCTGCTGCCACCGCCCATCACCACGCCTCGTTCATCCTCCTCGCTCGCTCGCTCGCTCGCTCGATCGCTCCGCAGCTGCTCTCCAACGCCGTCCGTGCTGTTGCTCTCTTTGTGTTTCGCCAGTTTCTGTTGCGTTTTGCTGCTGCGCCTCATCACCAACATCGAACCACTTTGCTCACCATCTTCCCCCCCAACCCCTCTTTCCACGCACACCCCCTCCAGATGCCGCCCAAGAAAGCTGCCATCGCCGCCGCGGCGTCCAAGTCCGCTAAGAAGAAAAAATGGTCCAAGGGCAAGGTTAAGGACAAGGTGCGTATTCGTTACCATTCTCGACAGCAGAGGTGCGGGTGACTAACATGTTTTTTTTTTCGCTCTTGACGCCCAAAACAGGCCCAGAACATGGTTGTGCTCGACCGCCCCACGTACGACCGCATCCTCAAGGAGGTGCCCACGTTCAAGATGATCTCGCAGTCGACGCTGATCGACCGCATGAAGATCAGCGGCTCGCTCGCGCGTGTGGCCATCCGCCACCTGGAGCGCGAGGGCCAGATCAAGCGTCTGATCCACCACCACGGCCAGCTCGTCTACACGCGTGCTTCCGCCGAGTAAGCGACGTTGTCTTTCCTCTCTGCATTGTATTTTCATAACGCTCTCCGTACGGCCCGCTTCTGAATGCTCTTCATGAGCATTCGTCTCGGTCCTAAGTACACCACGCACACACACACGCAAAAATTGAAAACCTTGCTTTTCGCGTTCTCCCTGGCAATGGTGGTCCTGGCTCGATCGTGTGTATCGCGACAAAGAGACGGGAGTGGTCTTTCGACGTGAGCGTCGTTTGGGCGTTTCAAGTGGTCGGAGCAACAGGGTTCAGCGTGCTTGGGGACAAGCCGTGCGTGCTCAGATCATCTCAACCCTCCATCGAACGAGTTGTCAAAGCGTCGATGTCGCACACACTGGGATTGCCGGTTCATTGTTCTTGTTGTCTATTGCTTGCGGCAACTAGTCCTCAGCCACGGTTCTCAACTGTCGCGCGCGAGACGCAGGAGTGAAGAGCAAGGCGGTTCGTGTCAGCGGTCGCTCTCGAATTAGCATCAACGCGAACGGCAACGTACCTGCAGACCGTGGATGTCCTTGATGACGTCCTTCAACTGCTCATTGACCAGTCTGTGCGCCTTGACAGTAGATAGGCCCTTGAACTCTTTCGAGCTGAGTTGGATCGCGTAGAAGCTGCCGCAGCCGCCTGTTGACGACGCAAAAGGACTGGTCAGTATTGTATTTGGTCTTCACCTGCTTAGGAAGTTGAGCGGGAAACGCACCACTAACATCCTGGACCTTGAGGATGGACGGCTTGAACTTGGCCGTCAAGATGTCGCGGATCTTTTGCTCTCCTGCCGTCACCTCTTGTTGCTCTTGCGCTGTTGATGATGAGGACGAGTTGGAGAGGATGCGTGTTGTTGATAGCGATCGAAGCGGCAGTGCAGTTGCGACTGGTGTGCGCCTCAAGGCGGTGGTTCTCGCTGCTGCTGTGATGCTGCCCAACATGGTTGCTGTGGTAGATCGAGGATGATGTCGTCGTCGTCGTCGATGAGAAGAAGGTGGAGAAGAGCCGCGATTACCAATCCGCAATTTCCTCGCAAAATCGGAATAAAATCGCCATCCAATTTCCAATTTTGCCCGATTTTCCGTCAGTCTGACTCGGATGGCGCACACGAAAATTAAACTCTTTTTTTTTTTGGTGGATTTCTTCTTTTTCTCCGCACAGACAAAAAAAAACAATCATCGAATGAAATTCGAGACGACATTCTCATCGTCCTCTATCGCGACCACCATCTCTAGACAGAGGCACAGCCACGATGGACGATACCGCGCAACCACAGCAGCCCGCTTCAGCCGCTTCAGCCGCTTCAGGATCCCAATTCTTCGATACCTTCTTTGCATCTGCACTCCAGCGTGCCAACATGTCCACGGCCGAGCTCCAGGGTCTCACCGGCCAACTCAAAACGGCAGCGCATCCCGTTGGCGGTGGTGCGCCGTCAAACGACGTCTACGCACCCGACGGAAACGGGCTGGACTGTGGCCGCGATCCAGGCGACGTACCGGACCCAACCGAGAAGCCGGCGTCCAACTCGAAAACAAGACAGCAGTCGTCTGCGCTCGCCAACGGCGTATCGTCGCTCAACCTGGGCACGGCGAGCCCGGGCTTGCCCTCGCACTCGTCCACGTCGTACGTGCAAGCCAGTTCGTCCAGCATCTCGCCCTCTGCATCGGCATCTGTTTCGAATGCGCGTGCGGCGGCGACGGCGCTGCTATCCCGCTCCAGCTCTGCCGGGCCCGCAGCAGAAGCGGCGACGCACGCCGCAGCATCCACGAAAATGACGGCAGATCTGGATCTGCTCGCCACAACACGCGGAGGGGGGCTGGGCACGCCGACGGGCGAACGCACGTACATCGGCTCCTCGTGGGCCGCCTCGGGCACCGCCACGCCCGTCATGGACAACAACGGCCTCGGCTGGCCGGCCAAGGCGACGCTGGACCGGCTGCACCACACGCCCGCGCAAGCGGAAGCGAACCAGGCGCGCCTCGCCAGCGCGATCCACACGGTGCTCGAGTGCATCGGCGAGGACCCGGCGCGCAGCGGGCTGGCCAAGACGCCGGAACGCTATGCCAAGGCGCTGCTGTGGATGACGCGCGGCTACGAGGTGCGGCTGTCGGACGTGATCGCCAACGCGATTTTCGACGAGGAGCACGACGAGATGGTCATCGTGAAGGATATTGAGATCTTTTCGCTGTGCGAACACCACATGGTGCCGTTCACGGGCAAGATCCATATCGGCTACATCCCCAACCGGCTCGTGATTGGGCTGAGCAAGCTCGCGCGCATCGCAGAGACGTTTGCGCGCCGGCTGCAGGTGCAGGAACGCCTGACCAAGCAGGTGGCGCTCGCGCTGGACGAGGCGCTGCGACCGCAGGGTGTCGCGGTGGTGGTGGAGTGCGAGCACCTGTGCATGGCCATGCGCGGCGTCCAGAAACCCGGCGTGACCACGGTTACTAGTTGCATGTTGGGGGTTTTCCGGGATAGACAGAAGACCAGGGAGGAGTTTTTGAGTCTGATCAACAAGCGTTAGTTCTTCCACGATAAGGTAGCAGCATCTTCAACAGTGTATTTGTGTCAAGATATCCCGCCCGGCTCCACCCGGTGTATTCCCATCTAGATTGCCCCCCCTCTTTCCCCGCTACCTTCCCCCCGACTCGGTTGCCCCTGGTTGTTGTTGTGCATTTGCGTCGTGTTTATTGTCATTCGTAATCGCTTGCTGGTCGTGCTGGTCGTGCTGGATGTGTTCGAGTCGCGCTGGTTGTTGTCGGGCGTGACCGGTGCGTGCGCACGTGCAGTGCTGTTGCGTGAGGCGAGGTGGCGAGATGGTCAGCCGGCCAGGTGGACAGGTTCAGCGTCGAAGGGACACGTTCTCGCGCCACGCAGCCACGCTCTGCCCGCACACCATCTGCCGACGCTGTTGTCCTCCTCACACACACACACACTGTGCCACAAACACCCCATGAAGACGAAGCACCGATTTCTAGCCACAGCCTTTCTTGATTGCAAGCCGCGCGAGGGCGCGCATCAGAACTCAAAGCACCTATCCAAGTCAGTCCTGATCAGCTCGCGCATCCCGTCAGGCATGAGCGGCTGCAGCGCACCGTCCGCCGACGCACCCCGCTGCGCATCCACCATGTACCGGAACGGCATCTCGACGCTCTCGCCCCGGCCGAAGCTGAGCTCGGGATGGTTGACCCACTCAAGCGTGCCCTTGGCGTGGTCCACATCGCCCCACTGCTGCTCCTGCGTCTTTGTGTCGTCGAGCGCCAACAGCAGGCCGTCTTCGACACAGCGCTTGGTGACGCCGAGTGCGGTATCCGTGGTCATCTGCACGCCGCCCAAGTGGCGAGATGGGAAACCGAGCTGGCGGAGCGACGCGGTGCGGTCGCGCGGCGGGTCGTCGCCGAGAATGCCGCCATACAGAAAGTACTCGAACGGCCCGCCTGCCGCTGTGGGCTTGGTGCTGCTCGCCACTGCGCCTGCGTCCGTGATGCTGATCGCATAGGGCGACTTGGGATCGAGCAGGCACACGGCGTGCTGGGGCACGCTGCGCTGCTGCATGAGCGTGGTGATGCTCGCCGTGTGCAGCTCGAACTCAGCACGTGGTCCCGAGGTGGACGACGAGAGCGACGTGCGCAGCGAGTCGAGCGAGGCGTGCGAGAGCGAGGTAAAGTGCACCGTCGAGCCCGGCCCGACGAGCTGCAGCATGTGGCGGTACTCGAGCAGCGCCCAGTGCGGGAACTTGGACGGCGCGGCCGGGTCGTCTTCCTCCATGTGCTCGATCACGTATTGCGGGCGCTTGTTGTTGGGTGTCATGTTTTGCGATGCGGTTGTGATGGTGGTTGTCTCTAAGCAGTGTTGTTGGGTGTCGTACAAATCCAGAAGAAAAAAAAACCTTCTCAAAAATCAGGGCACTTTTTCTTTCTCCACAATTCCGACTCCCGAAAAACATCCACACACACTAAATCACCGTGCACATCCACAAAACCCATCCTCGTCCCACCATCCCCAAACAACAATGGAAGAAGGCGAACTCAACACCACCACCCCCGAGGGCGGCGACGAGCTGTACAACGCACTGCACCAGCGCCTCGTCGCATCCGGAGAATGGCAGCGCCTGCTCATCCTCCTCCGCCGCATGCTCGACGAGTCCGGCTGGGAGACCGAGTTCCAGGGCTTCGCGACGAGCAAAGCCAAGACGCAGCCGGTGCTCAGCGTGCCTGATTTGGTCGATGTGCTGACACCGCACGCCAAAGGTATGTTGTGTCCGCACCGCGAGTGGCTCTTGGTGGAGTGCTGACAGGGCGAACGATTGCGTTGTTTGTGCGGGGGATGATAGATACGCTGCCGCCGCACGTCAAGGCGCATCTGCTCGACAAGCTGCGCGACTTTCTCGATCGCAACCTCGAAGATGCCTGAACTCAACGCAGCGCATTCACGATTTTCGCACATATACCCCCCGATTGCACCGTACAGTATCTCGCAGAATCAGTCTCGCTTGCGCATCACACCACGCCGCAATGGTCTTGTTCGAGTGCAGAAGATGGCGCTTCACGTGCGAATGGCAAAACACAGAACCGTACAGATGAGCGTGTCCTGCAGCAAGCAAGGGCAGTTGCGGAAGGAACGAACGACAGAGAGTGCGGCACGAGGCGTCAGCTGCGAATATTCCCGGGCAAGCGCTTTGGTGAGGTTGTACCAGACTTACGTTGGAGTACATGTCCTGCACCACGCTGTCTGTGTCTTCCCAGTGACATGCGAGGTCGGCTGGTGGCAGCGGGATCAGAGGCAGCGTGTCAGTTGGAGTCTGCTGCGGGATGTTTATCTGGAGGGGGTTGCTACGTACCTCTAGCGACATTGAATGATGGCAACAATGCAGTTGTGGGTCGAGTCGGCAAAGCGGTGTGAGTCAGAAGATTTAGCAGCAGCACGAGGATTGAGACAACGCACCTTCCGCCTTGACCCAGGTTCTCGACGAGTTGCACTTGGACAATGTACTTGAAGCCTGTGCAGAGGGAGTACGAAGATTGCGGTGAGCTGCCGAGCCATTCTTCGTTGGTGTTCAGTTGCCGTTGGTGGAACTGTACCTCTGGGTTCGATCTCTGTGTCGCATCGTCCAGCACCAACACAGAATGAAACTCGTCAGCGTCATCTACCGTAGTGTCGTATACGGTGTTCTTCCACTCACCCAGCATCTTGGACTTGACCACCTCGGCTATGGATCGGCTCAGCGCGCGATTCTTTTCCTTATCCGACTTGTCCCACGAAGCGTTGCGTAGGCGTTGAGCTAGCGTGCTGGACAGATGTGGTTGTAGTTGTGCCGCATCGAATCTGTTATAGAAAAAAATGTCAGTGACGGTTTGTGTACGTCGAAAGGCGGGCGCTGCTTACCTTGTTCGTGGTGGATGTGACGAGGACGACGGACCGACTGGTGAAGCTGCGCCACTGACGGCCGAGGTGGAGGAGGAGGCCGAGTGGCGTGGTTGTGGCGCTGCTTCTGATGATGATGATGGCGCTGCTGCTGATGCTAGCGTAGTCATCTTGGTGTCGCTAGAGAAGGTGCTGCTGGTGTCAAGATGAAAGTGTTGGTCGTCGTTGGTCGTCGTCGCCGTCGTTGGTGTTGTTCTCTGCACCGCACCGCGTCCCAAATCCGCCCACCAAAACCAACACTCTCGAATCGGTGGGCTGAGATCGGGAGCAAGATCGCACCCCGATTCCAACGCAAGCACGAGCCAATTTCGCATTTCGCCCAATTTGGAAACGCATTGGAAAGAGACACGCAAAAAGTGACACGTTTGAGAAATCAACCACCATCATCCTCCTTCCTCCTCCTTCCGCATTCTTGCCACAACATGGTGCGACTCAATACCTTGGCAGCAGCCGCACTCGCAGCAGGCGCCATCTCCGCCTCAGCTTCTTCTTCTTCTACAACACCATTGCGCGGTGTCGCTCCCGCAGGTACGTCCCGCTTCCCCACGCCATCCACACCGCTCTACCTCGCTCCTGACTGACTTCTTTCCCCACCTCTCACAGACGCTGCCAAGTACACACCCACCAAAAACGCACAAGGCCAATCGAGATGGAAGTGTCTCGACGGCTCCAAAGAGCTCTCCTTCTCCGCCGTCAACGACGACTACTGCGACTGCCCCGACGGCTCCGACGAGCCGGGCACCTCGGCCTGCCCCAACTCCACCTTCTACTGCGCCAACCACGGCCACATCCCCGCCTACATCCGCTCCAGTCGCGTCGACGATGGCATCTGCGATCCCGAGTGCTGCGATGGCTCGGACGAAAGCGACGGCAAGGTCCACTGCCCCGACCGATGCGCAAAGGTCGGCAAGGAGTACCGCAAAAAGAAGGCCGAGCTCGAGAACCTGCGTCGCGCAGGCGCAAAGATCCGCGACAAGTACATCGCAGACGGGCGCAAAGAAAAAGAGTCGCTCCAAGCCGAGATCGCCAAGCTCGAAGACGAGGTGCAGGTGGCGACAGAGAACGAGGCCAGGTTGAAGAACGAGTTGACCCGCGCAGAGACCTCGGACAAGGACGTGATCGATGCCAAGGTCAAGACGCCCCTCTACGCAAAACTCGTCGACCATCAGACCGCCATCAAGGCGCTGCAGGACAAGAATGCTGCGCTCAAGGCCGAGTTGTCTACACTGACGCTGTTGCTCGACGACCTCGCCAAAGGATACAACCCCAACTACCAGGACATGGCCGTCAAGGGCGCCGTCGTCGCCTACAAGGAGTGGCGCGGCATCGCCTCGGCTGCCTCTGATGCCAAAGAAGAAGAAGCCGACGCCGATTCCGCCAACACGGTCGACCAGCTCGCCGTGGAAAACACCAAACTCACCCAGCTGCTCGACGAAGGCGACTGGCCCTCGGCCAAGCTCTCGGCGCTGCTGAGCGACGACCCGCTTGACGTGATGGACCGCGGGCTGGGCGGCGCCGCGCACGACAAGCGCGTCTACGCCACCGAGTCGGACGGCGGCCTGCTCTTCCGCATCCACGAGTACCTCCCGGACGGCGTCGTGCCCTACTTTGAAGCCATGGTCGACACGCTGCTCGACGTGCTCATCAAGGCCAACGTCATCACGGACGTCAAGCGCATGCGTCCCAAGTCCGCCTCGACCGGCGCCGACGAGCCGGAAAACGTCTCGGCCGCCCGACGCGCGCATACGGACGCGGCCAACCACCTCTCGCGCACGTCGCAGGACCTGTCGACGTGCCAGCACAAGCTCGCCGAGTTCGCGACGCGCTACGGCCGCGACGCCGAGTTCAAGGCGCTCGAGAACAAGTGCTTCACCAGGGACATGGGCGAGTACACGTACGAGTACTGCTTCTTCGGCCGCGCCACCCAGATCCCCAACAACGGCGGCGCCCAGATCTCCTTGGGAACTTTCACCCAGTTCAACCCGCGCCAGGACCGCCAGCCGGAGCAGGACGACTACTGGCTCCAGCAGATCTACGCGCGCGGCCAAAAGTGCTGGAACGGCCCCGAGCGCAGTGCGATCGTGGATCTCGAGTGCGGCGTCGAGAACAAGGTGCTCGACGTCTTCGAGGCCGAGAAGTGCATTTACTCGATGAAGGTCGCTACCCCGGCCGTGTGCTTTGCGGTCAAGGCGCCACAGCAGCAGGGAGGGCAAGCAGCAGCGGCAGCGGCGGCGGGTGATCACCAGGTCAAGGACGAGCTCTAGCCTTCACTGACGAACGAATAGATTCCAAACTCATTTTCAGGGATGCAATGCAGGCCGAGATTGAGAGACGAGTGAATGCCTCACGAGCGTCGACTCGCCTAGGACACACGGCCCTCGTTCCACCACGTCGAGGTCGAGGGCAACCCGCGCTTCGACTCAATCTCTCGCACGCTTCGTTGTCCGCGCATCCGATTGCGCTGCGATTGCAAATGGGCGATGCCTGTTGAATAAATGTACAAATGATGCAAAAACCACTCTAGGCGTAGGTGTCGACGAGCGCGTCTCTGAGTTCGTTGACCGTGTCGGCGCCGGTGTGTGCGCCGCTGAGCTTGAAGACGCTCTCGATGACGCTGATCTCTGTGGCGGTGGCGTCGGTACCGCAAAAAGCGGCAAAGTCGTTGACGACGAGGCCGGCGCCGATCAAGTCGGAGCCGCGGTTGACGGTTCCTGCGACGAGGGGCACCTGGAGGAGCGACGACAGCTCGTCCTGGTCCTGCAGCGATGTTCGTGGATGCGTGAGTGCGCCCTGGTTCGAGATGGCCGAGTACGAGCCGACGAGCACGTTGTCGCCGACGGTCTGGCGGAACACCTCGACCTTGAGCACGTCGGCGATGATCTCCTCCGTCTCGCGGTCCAGGTCCGGATGGACTAATGCGACGTAGTCGTTGCACGCAATCACATTGCCGAGCGCAGACAGACGCTCCTCTACGCGCTGGATGGCCACGGACTCGGGCAGCGAGTTGCGCAGGTGCTGCAGCTCCTGGTCGGTGGTGGTCGAGGGCACGAGCAGGCCGTGACGGTTGCCGACGGTGAGACGACCCACGAGACGCGTGCCTGCGATGGAGCAGTGCACGACGGGGATTACATCCGCCAGCTCGGCCTCAAAGGTCGAGTAGAAGTTGGCACTGCCGCCGATGGCGACGAGGCAGTAGGCGTTGGTGAGACGTGCGAACACGCCGATCTCGGACGAGTTTTCAAACTGACAACGGACGGCCATGATGGGTGAAGGAGTGGTGGCTTGGTTGGTGGTGCTAGTCGTGGCGATGAGAGTCAACGTGGGAAGAGGAACGAGTGTAGTTGTTGGTGCTTGGTTTGGGGTGGCTGTTGTCGATCAGAAGCTCGAATTGCCTGCTGCTTATATGGTTTGATGAGAGAGGTGTAGCGAGAAGAGTAGTGCTTCATACGGCTCAGTTGTGCAAAAGAAGCAACGAGTGGAGAAAATGCTCTTTCTGCACGAAATTCTTGCTGACATAAGCATCAAGCATTCTCGGATCTCGCTCGTCTTGTCTGTCAGAATTGAGTCAATCGCGAGTCACGAATTTCCGCGGCGCCGAGCTGCCTTGACGGCCAGCTCGATGGACAGCTAGATTCGGATCTCGGAGCGCGTCAATGGGCCAGCCACGGCGAGAGAGAGAGAGAGAGAGAGAGAGAGAGAGCGAGTATTGACAACT
>LT795076.1:219262-231312 GCA_900162835.1 Sporisorium reilianum f. sp. reilianum | reverse complement strand
ACTTTTTTGACGTACAAACTCACCTCGTCAAAGATCGCTTTCGACCAACTTTCGCACCACTCGACCGATTCGACCGTCTTACCCGCTTCCACAGCACTCTCACACACAGCGCGCAGCACAACGTAGCTGCCAACACATTGCAATTATGGATCGTAAGTGACGCATGGGGAAGGGCATGCCGCAACCCAGCTCGCCTTGCCCCCACAACGGCTGACATTCTGCTCGCTTTGTCTACCCAGTCTCGGGACTTTCGTCGTCGGAGCAGCAGGCCATGGCCCGCATCATCGAGCAGAAGCAGATGAAGGACTTCCTCAAGCTCTACACCGGCCTCGTCGAGCGATGCTTTGAATCGTGCTGCAACGACTTTACCTCAAAATCGCTCAGCACCAAGGAGGTAGGTGCGCTCGCCGTCTTGGCAGATTCCTCGACGCAAGATTGCGACTGACACTTTGAACGATGGCCGGCAAATCAACAGGACACATGTGTCTCGAACTGCATTCAAAAGTTCCTCAAGCACTCGGAGCGTGTAGGTGCGCGATTCGGCGAGGAAAAGTAAGTCGACCCAGAGCCGATTGCTTGATCGTACAAGTCTAGCGTGGTGCTGACGCTTGTTGTCCCTGTTGATGGCTGGACCCGTGAACAGCGCCAAGTTGATGCAGCAGAACAAGTGATCTCTTCCCCTCAACATCAGAACTGTATCAGCACAACACCGCGCACGAACCCAACGAACGATTCAGCACTGCTTTTTGTCATTCCGATGCATCTATCTTGTGCAGGTCTCAAGGGCAAGCGAGCGCGTGGTGTTGAAGAAAGGTAGTCGAGTGCGGCCATCGACAAGCAAATGTGAAAAGGCATCACGGGAGGCTCGGCTGGAGATCGGGTGGCTCGATTCGCACGCAGCATCGATCGAGATCCGAATGAGAATGAGGCCGACGCCATTCCGCTTGTCTTGCGGAGATGACAAGCATGCGGCAACATGCCATCACCCCCACGTCGTCTCTGCGGGTCTTTGCTGTGTCCAGCTTGGCACCATCGAGATCTAACAAACCGGTGCGGCAGCGAAATCGTGAATCGAGTCGTTTTTCTTCATTCCTCTGCTCAGGGTTTGTTCAGGATTCGCTTGCAACGACCCTTTCCCACACGCTGACTGTGGGCCCTTTCATGTTTCATGCTCGAGTCACGAATCGTCTTGGTCAAACGCCCTGCCCTTGACAAAGCCGCGTGTTGGAGACCGAGGCTCAAAGTGGCGTGCGTGCTTCTCTGCACTCTGCTTCTACGGGCGGCGATTCAAACTCAGCAAAGGCTTCTAGAGTACGACGACGGGAACAGCCAGCCAGGCCGTGTTTCTTGTCACGTCAACTTTTGCTTTTCTGTGCCTTTTGAGAGCTCATTCGCGTCTGTCTCTCTCCCTCTCTCGAGCCTCGTCAATCAACGCAATCCAACCCCTTGTTTGGCCCCTTCCCCGCTGCAGCCTTCTACTGGATCTTATGTCTTGGCAGAAATGTCGTGCACCTGCTGGCAGCACACTCTTGAGATCTCGATGAGCAGCAGTGCATCGACTCGTCTCCTGGCGATTGGGTTTAGCTTCTGGTCTTCATAGAGATGCGCTACAGCGGCCACCGGTGGCGAGTTGACCCGAATCAAACTAGCCCACATAGAACGGCTCGTTGACTACCGTGCGTCCCGCCCTTTTTCCCGGGCCCAGACTGACGTCGCTCTCGTCGGTAACTTGGCCCCATCTCGTCCTGACTGTACGCCATCGACCGTCGTTTCACCAACGGCTGAATCGATCGACTCGAAGCTGATCGACCTCACGCTTTCGATTTTGAGCCATACTCTGAGTGTCGCAGCAGCTCGTCTGCCGCCGTCTTGCGGACCAGCGTTTTCGGGTCTTGCTCTAGCCTAGCCGAGACGTGTCGAGCTTGTCAAACAACACACAAGCGCTCTTCTTGCCTTGTCTCGCTTGTCGCCCAACATGAGGGTCCAGTCCAAACGCACCGCCCTGCGTTAGCGCGCTCAGGCTCGTGCCGTCGGCACACTATTCGTCCCTTAGATCCACCTTTGCAACTCGGGTCCCCTTGCGCTTTCCCTCTCTTCATCCCGGCTCCTGGTCTCTGATGGCGCCCTGAGTTTTCCTTGCGGCTCCCGAGCTTTCCTTTTGTGCTCGCAATGCCCTCCCACTCCTTCACTTCCCACACCAGCACACTGCCCACGTCCGCCGCCGACCACTCCCGCGCCTTGACCCGATTTCAGACTCAACAACAGCCATCACTGACGGCCCTTCATCTCGCTTTCGCAACCCAATCTGCACTGGTTGTGCGGCTCAAGCACGACTCCTATCCACCTTTGCACTTGCGTCCGGTGCCCACCCTCTGCTCGTGCAACTTTAGTCCCTGTTGCATTACGCTAAGCCTCCTCAGCCCACTCTGTCCCACTGCTGTTGCTGGGTCAAGCCCTCGTCTCACGCCCTTGTTAATCGTGTACCTTGGTTGTCTAGCTGTCCCGCCGTCACCACCTCTCGCCCACCTTACTGTATCTACAGCGCGCGATCTAAGCCGTGTCCTACCTGTCGGCATTTCTCGTCGGCCAAGCATCCACTTTCTTCATACAGTGGCACTCGCTCTGGCGGAGCAATCGCTTCCTTGACTCGTCCTGCCTCTTGCAAAGCCCCACTGTCCCGCCAGCCTCGCATACGGACCCACCTTCATCCTCTTCTTGGTTTTATTTTTTGGCTAGCAGAGTGCTGTTTGCTTCTCGCCCAATCTCGGCCGCTCGTCCGTGAACATATAAAACCACGTCGCCTTTCACCCTTCTTCGACCAAACTCCTCTCCCCAACGGCTCGTAACACCACTCTTCCTTTCTCCTCCCCCCCGCCCCCCCTCTGCCATTTACTCAAAGAATGGTTCGCCTTACGGTCTTTATGGTCTTCAGCGCGCTGCTTTGGTCAGTCGCCTCTGCCCTCCCGCAGGCAGTCGTGGAACTGAATCCCTCGGCCAACTTGGTCCCCGCTCTTGAGGCGTACACTAACGGCAGTCCAAGCGACCCACTGGACGCTCGCAAGACGCTCCCCGCCCCTCCTACGGGAGCCACGCTCATCCAGTACAAGGGATGCCGCACCACCGACTACACCGTCCCCATGTTTGTCAACAAGAACTACCCCGTCACCGGCTCCAGTGACGCTTCGGTCGCCTGGATCGTTCAGCACGGCTCTGGTCGCAACTTTGACGGCTACTTCAAGTCTCTCTACAACATCGTGGGTGACGAGGGTATCATCATCTCTCCCAACTTTTACGCTTCCAACGATACCGGCGGCAAGGCCAAGTGGTATCAGCCCAAGCAGAACCTCGCCTGGAACATCAACGACTGGAACAACGGTGCCGATGCTGTGGCTCCTGCGGACGTTCCGCCGTGCTCGTCGTTCGACGTCTACGACTCGCTCGTCGAGCTGCTCGCCGACAGGACCAAGTTCCCGAACCTCCGAACCGTCTACGCCGTTGGCCACTCGTCCGGTGCCAGCATGTTGGCCAAGTACGGCATGCTCAAGCCTTTCACCAACTTCCGCTTCGTGCTCGCCAACTCGCCCTCGATGCCCTACTTCACCGACGCTCGACCTGATGCTCCCACCAACTGTGGCAACTTCACCTACTGGGGCTACGGCTTTGGCGGTCCGCTGCCTCGCTACGTGAGCCTGCACAACCCGGGTCCGCTCGCCGCCTTCTACAGCTGGATCGCGCAGGACATCACGCTCATGACCGCCGACCTGGACACCTACAAAGCCGACCCCGCCGGTGACCAGACCTGCCCCGTTCAAGCTCAAGGCGGTCACAACCGACGCGACCGCGGCTACGCCTGGTGGGCGTACCTCAACCTTCTCGGCGGCACCACCACCGACGTCTCCAAGTTCTACGGCTACGATTCCTTGGTGAGGCAGGGCGTCAAGAGCCTCAACCCGCCCAAGTTCGGCGCTCGTTACTGCGTCGTCGACGGCGTCGGCCACAACAACACCGCCATGTTTGCCAGCGAGTGCGGCCGCGCTGCCATCACGGGCGCTGCTACGCTTCCTCCCGGCCCTGGTCCCATCAGGCCGGAGTAGGGACGGCGCTTTGCCAACTGGCTGCTTGGCTTGCTGCTGCTCAGGTTGGTGTATTGGTGGGGTTTTCCCCTTTCGAGATTGTCGTAGTGCCGACGCATGTGTTGTACGGCCTCGCTTTCTTGAGAGCGTATAGAAATTGTTGGTCGTTCTTTCCATCATGATGTGTGCCTGGTCGGGTATGCTTGAGACCAAGCGAGAGGTGGCTCGCGAGACTCGAAGGTTTCGCTCGATGGCTCGCTTGCAGTGTGACTGTGATTGGCGTTTGGTTTCGCAAGTGCTTTCGTGTATGTCTCGCGGTTGTGGGGCGTGGTCGGCGAGGAACACCGAAGGCATGTCATGCCGAAATCGACGATTGCATCATCCTAAGTCGACGAGGCGGAAGTCTGACCCGTTGTCGTGCTTCGATATCTGTGAGCGTCGGCTGCCGTGCCTTGACCTGCTGTTGGTAGCAGAACATTGAGCTGAACACTCTGAAGGCTCCCTTCCTTTTGTCGTCAACATTGTGAACGTCGGCTCTGCGTCCCTTCGCAGCTCTTGTTGACGAGCTCATCCACAATGAAGCTTCGAACTGCTTCCTGTGCTTAGCGGGACGCCTCAATAGATCTATGCCGAGCTTGTCGTAGACATCAGCAGCGAGATCATGGCACACGGTGCCTCTCCGACATTGACAGCTTCGGTACGACCCGGACAGCGAGTGTGACGTCGAGCTGTGGTCCCAATCAGTCCCGATCAGACACGCGGGTAAGCCGTGTCTGTATCTGTCACAGTGTCGTGCGCGATGCTGTCTCAGCTCCGTCTCCCCTTGGCCTTGGAAGCTCTGGACGACGGCCCCTTGCGTCTGGTCAAGGACTGATTTGGTTGAAGACACACTCGCCGATGATGCTTAGCGACGAGTCGCATACAAACGCCTTCCACCGCCCCAATCGACCATGGATCCTCCACCGCAACCTCTCGTCGCTCTCAGCCATGCCCCAGCCTGCCTTTCCCGGGCCAATCCGTCCCTACGACCCGCGACATGATCACACTCACTTGTGAGTCGTCAATACACACCTCGCACTCCATCAATGCCGCCAATCGATCTGCGTCCAGGCGCTCGAAGCTCACGACTTGAGGTTGAAAAAGCAACATCTTTGCAACTAGATTTCGTCAAAGCCGTCCTTCCTGGTCCTTTCGATTTTTACAGAATCGTGATTGCAAAATTGATCATCGAAACGCGGCCAGAATGTGATCGATTTCGTGAATGTCTCAAATTGAAGGATCGGAGAAGAAGAAAATGACCTTGTTGGGTGATTTCCGTTCTTCTTGACACAAGGAGCAATGAATTTATTCTTTTTTAAGGTGGTGTTTCTTTCGAAACAAGGCTGTTTCAACGTTTTGGTCGCCTTCGTGTGCAAACTCGAAAGTGATTTTCATTTTTCAAGTCAGCCAGTTCCACTCATTTGGCTGGTCTCATGATTCTTTCTTTTTTGTGAGCCCTGAAATCTGGCGCTAGCCGTCGATTTTCCTCGCAGTGTCTGAATTTTGTGGCATCTTTTTTTCGCCTTCCTTTTCTTGAATCGTATTTGCAGGATTCCGATTTTCGTCTGGCGGATGCATTCAGGACATTCAGGTGTGATAAGTTCTTGAGAGGTCGAAACAAAGGCGAAATGGGTTGTTCAGATTTCGAAAGGTTTTCTGCAACGGTCTTTTCCATTTCTCGGTCAACATTTTTCACGATGGTTCTTTCTTTCGTCTTTGTTTCCATTGTGGATTTCACTTCGAGAAACGGAGTTTTGTGTCAATTGAATCAGTGCATGATTGCGATGAATTCGCGCATTGACGAGCAGGGCAGCCGCAACGAAGTTACAGTTCGTCGCGAAACGACTGTGCCACACAGGTGGTCTTCACAGGCAGCACTCGGTGTCACAGATGGGTGCAGGGACTTGGCGGGACGAGCTGTCGAGATGCGAAACGCACGCTCGTTGAGCAGAGCAGCGTGGTTGCTGAACGAAACAGTCTCTAGTTTGTCACGGCCTTCTCGGCACCGTTGAGTTGCAAGCCAACAGGCGTGAGAGACAGCTGGCTGCGGCGCGGAGGGACAGGTTCATGACGCTGGAGATCTTGCACAGTGCACGGATTAGGCGGGACGAGCGAGCGTGGGAACGGCGATTTGACCGAAGACGAGCGCAGATGGATAGATTCCAACCGAGGCCACAGACTGTCACGACTGGGAAGCAGTGTCGAGACGCAATGTATTGGTGATCGTGGACACGGGGGAGGCGGCAAATCTCATATCTCTGATGTGCTGTTGACAGCGGAGGCGCGCTTGGAGCACGCGGACTTCCGCGTTCAGGGCGTTTGGCACGAGGCAAGCATATGAAAATCAAGGAATCGGATCGGGACTGTGGAGCGGACGGTGGTAGTCCGCCACGAGCCGTCGAAGCGCAGAGCGGTGCTCGACAGGCGTGCGCCGGCAGGCAACGGGGAAGCTCGTTGTGAATGTGCGAGAGCGATGTAGAGGTGGCCAAGACGCAGAAGACTGCGTGCGAGGTTTCAGAGCATGTGTGAAACTGGTTCTGCCACAGTTCTGGTTGGCAGAGGCTGTGAAACGGACGATGGACTCCTGGCGGAAATGTTCTCACAGCTTGAGAAGGTAAGTAAGGTTAAAAGGTGAGAGCGCTCGGCTCAGGTCAAGAGCCAAAAATTCGAGGGTGCACCGAAGGGTTCGAGCCAAGACTGGCGGCAAGGTAAGGCCCAGTGCTTGGCTGATACGTGTTTACGATCAGATGAAGCTCTTGGCAAAGTCCTCGTCTACACGCTGGATGATTGCATTCGGAGAGCTAGCCTAGCTTTGGACGAATGCAGCCGATCGTGCGACTAACGTGTTTAGAGTAGATGTGGAAAATATGTAGATGTGGCATTCTGTGGCAAGCACTCAGCCGTTGGCTTGCACCATCCAATTAGCAATTTTGCAGCACTTGAGCAGTCAACTTGAAATCAGGGCAAACAAGGTTTGTCTCGAACACCATCATCTCCAAGCCAGTCAAAATACACCATGACCAGTCTATCACCAAGGAAGAAGGTCGTCAGGGCCCATCTAAAGATGGAGAGGGATAGGAAGGAGCAGCAAATACAAGCAGCACTGGCCGATGTCCAGCAAGGAGCATTCAACACCATCACTGCAGCAGCCGACTATCATGACCTCCCGTACAAGACGCTATGGAACCGTGCTAAAGGCAGAAAAAGTCGGTCAGAAGCATTCCAAGGTCTACAGACGCTTTCACCAGGCTCAGAAGACATCCTTGTCCAGCACATCAAGAAGCAAGCAGACTTTGGCTTTCCCGTCACACCTGGTGAGCTCAAGCAGACAGCTGAACAGCTTCTTTGACAACAGACTAGCAACAATGATGCAAAGGTGGGCACCAACTGGGTTGCCGCCTTCAAGTTATGCCATCCAGGCCTCAAGAGCTACTATTCACAGGTGTTGGACATCCAGCGCCTCTGAGCTGGTGACCCAACTGTGGTGGACATGTATTTTGACCTGCTAGAAAAGACCATTGCTGACTTCAAGATCCTGCCGGAGAATATCTACAACATGGACGAGACTGGTTTCCTCATTGGCTACAGCCAATCCTGCAACATCATCATGCCCCATGACAGCAAGAACAAGCGCTTCAGAGCACATCCAGGAAACCGAGAAACAATCACCGTCATTGAATGCATTGGAGCACGAGGACCCCCACCACCACCAATGGTCATCTTCAGCAGGAAGAATCACATGCAAGGATGGTATCATGATCATGACGTAGCAGCAGATTGGGTCTTTGCAACAAGTCCAAAAGGATGGACTGACGACAATCTAGCTCCAGAATGGCTGCACAACTGCTTTGACAAACATACAAGAGAAAAGGCACATGGAAACTATCGGCTCCTCATCCTTGACGGCCATGGCTCACATGTCACGATACTGTTCATTCAACAGGCATGGGAGCTACGCATTGTCTGCCTTTGCCTACCGCCACATGCAACACACCTCTTGCTGTTGGATTTGCAAAGCGAAACCAGACTTTCACCTCATACTCGGGTACATCCCTCCACGAAGCCCAACACTCAGCGCTGAGTGTTGGAACCAATCGGAAAATCTCAAGATGAAGCACTTGGGTCCCCAAAAAAACTTCCTGACTTTCTCCCACTTCAAATAATGCAAACTCACAATCCCATTGGCTCAAGTTTGACTCTTGACACTCAGCGCTGAGTGTCAGGCACCCTTGAATGGTTATGAACATTGACGAAGATGCCAACTCACCAATGGACCAATGGCAAACCTCCCATGGAAACCCTCGCACCCGGATTAGGCCAAGTCAAGTCACCATGACTGGTCAAATCCAGAGATAGACATCGGACCTGGGAGAGCCGAGCCAATCAGAGGTCATGGGAACTCACAAGAGCTCTTGCAAACACCCCGAAGGGAGATGACACTCAGCGCTGAGTGTGTCGTAGTGCTGGCAGACCTCAAGCACTCAGCGGTGAGTGTGGCACCTCGCTGAAGCACAACGAATGCCCAGTGAAGTAACTTGGGAATCTTCGCTGCAGTTGACACACCCTTGTATGAGAAGGTGGTTGACTCACTCACATGTATATAAGGAACTGAGAACGCACACAGATGAGAAGGAAATATCATTGAATCACTAACACATCTGACCAAACACAAGATCACCAAGCAACTAGCAACACTCAGCACTGAGTGTTGATACTCGATGGTTGTATTTGAAGCTTCCAACCACTGTGCTAAACTCACCACTTGATATTATCCCACCATGGCTGACTCCTCGACATTGTAGTCTGGACTGACCACTTGTGGGACTTAGGAACTGCTGGACATTCTCCCAAGATTGCAACTTAGGAATCATAGCACTGAGTCTAAACACTCAGTGCTGAATGTCGTAAGTCATATCTGAGTGTTGAATAACTGACGCTGTCTTTGCACATAAGTCGACGTCTTAGCTCTATTTTCTAATACTTGCAACCACTTGACGTCTCCATCTTTGGCCCCCTACAAGGTGCTTTCACTGCCGAGGTGGACAAGTTTGCTGGAGCCAACCTATCGATCACAAAGCGAGACTTCATCAAGATGTACAGCAAAGCACGGCGGGTGATGACCAGCAGAGCGGCTGCAAAAGCATTCAAGGACGTAGGAATAGACTCAAGGATTTGTCGTGCAACAGTGCTGTCTCGCATGCCACACTGGGAGCGAGAGACAACATTACCATTGTCGGCACCACTTGCAGAAGAGACGCCTACCCCATCGACACCAGAGGAAGCAAAGCAGCTGGTGACGCAAATGTTCACAATGCTTCTTCGGCAACAGGACACAGCACAGGCACAGCTGCAGGCGCAATTGCAGGCATCTCTGGAAAGCAATCAGCGGCAGCACCGCATGTGGATCAAGAAGTTTGCCAAGTTTGTCGACAGACTCTTTGATCAACAGGTGCTTGACCAGGCTCGTATCCAAGAGCTGCTTGCAGCTAACAGCAACAAGCAGCATGTCCGTCCTGGTGACCGTAACCAGTTATCTCAAGCCCGAGTGCTTCATCAAAGCGACCTGCGCCACCTCCTAGCAGCACGAGAAGCACAGGCGCAGAAGAAGGCAAGCAAGAAACCAACTAGCAAGGTGCAGGCGAAGGGCAAACAGCGTGCTATGGACACACAGACTCTGGATACACAGACTCTGGTCGAGCACGTATCAGACACAGAGGAGTCGATGGAAGAGATGGTCTTGCCAGTCAGGCATGTGCATCAAGTAGCTTGTCAAGAGTCACCATCGCCATTGCCACTGCCTTTTCCTGGCCTCGATCACCTGCTCGCCCCACCACTTCAACCTCTATGTGCCCTTCCTAGCACAAGTGCTCTTGACCTGGCGTCCCTTGATCCCAGCCTGCAGCCTCCTGTAGATCCATTCCAGTAGCATATCCATTTGAGTATGATCATTTGATGTGTGACGAGCATGACATGGTCGAGGCCAATTTGGCAGCAGAAAATCTGAAGTTTTCAAAATTTCAGAAATTCCCAGTTCAAAATGGGCACTTCGTGCACTGGCCAAAAAAGCCATCTCACTCATTTTGGCTGTTTTCTGAGAGCACACACTTTTCAATACACTATTGTAACATGCCTAAAAAGTAGATGGTGGCCTGCTTCAGATCCTAGAGAACAAGCTCCAGCAATCCATGTTCAAAAAGATGCAAATTTCATGGAGAAATGGCAGCTTGAAAATTGGTGAGATGAGCAAATTCCCTGCCAAAAAAGTGGACCGTACTTTTCGGTACGGTCCTTTTTTTCCAGAGGTACGTGACTTCCAGAGGTACGTGAAGTACGTTAGCGCAAGAGAAGAAGGGGAAAGAAGACCGAAAGCCACGCGGGCAACGCCACTTGTGTGGGAGAAGGGGAGCAGATCTGGCGAGTGGCTGCACAGCGACGATCATCTCGCCTTGATTTGCAACGGTGGCGATTTTGTGTGTGTGTGTGTGTGTGTGTGTCTACAACGAACTTTGGTGCTGCTGTTGTTCAAAGGAGCGGCACTGACTCCAGTAGGCTGTTGCGTGCCGAAGCGGGCTCGGAAGAAGGAGCAGCTGAGCAGCACGGACACGGACATGTGAGGCAAGGCCGTCTCGAACGTCGCAACACGACGCTTCTGCCAAAGACGACGAGCACTTTGCGTGTCTGTCGCCCTGTCGCCCAGCATTGCATGACCGAGCGCAGTTTCGCTGTGCCTCAACTGGACAGGCAAGCCCACCTGTCAAATGGCTCGACCGGGTGGGTTTGCAGCGACAAGTAGAGGCGTCGCGTGCTGCGCAGGTGCCGAGAAGAGCATAACCTGCGGCTCGGACTTGTTTCCATGCAAGTTGGCTCTCTTTGGCTCTCGACTCGACTCGCTTCCTTCCGAGGAAAACCGCAAAACAAGCAAGCAAGCTGCAACAGCATGTCCTGGAATGCATGCAGATCACCAACGCGCATCATTGTTGCCAGCATAGCGTCGTCCAAGCGGGTCCATTGTCCGATTGTTCTCCTGCTGGGCTTGCCGGTCAAGCTGATTCTAAGTTAGCTTACAGCGACTGTGTCGTGCATATTGTGTGTTGAGCACACGCATTGCATAGGCGCGGAAGGGCTTGGGTTGAAAAGGGAGGCTCACTCGTGGGGATGTCACCGACGACTGACAAGTTGCCGCAACAGCTTATTTTCCTGCTGTCTCGCTCTCTCGCTCGCTCGGCTGCGTCCGTGCCCTGGTCTGGTCTGCAACGCACGCACGCACGGAACGAGATGGCCGGCAAAACAGCAAAAATACAGAAAATCGGTGTCAAATTCCGAAACCTGTCTGCTGGAGAGAGACGAGTTCTTTCTCGATTTAGAAGTTTGACCTGCGAGACTGCATTTTCGGACGGGTAAGGCTCTCCCTCAAAGAAGTCCGGAGTTCCAGCGTCATGTCGCCCGCTCGCTCGCTATCTTTGGCTGGATGCGAGCCGAGGGCACATGCTCAGTCTGCTCTCCTCGGTGATGTATTACCGGCACGCACGCGCACGGCTTTGGCACTCTACGCCCCCTCTCGGTTTGCCCCTCTTTGAAGGTGGCTGGCTCCGTTGGATCTCTCTCTCTCTCTTTCTTGTTTTGATTTTGGATTTGGGTCTCTGGTTCCGGATTCCAGGCGGAAGCCGTCAGCCTCTGCGAAGCTGCCTTGCTTGTTTCACCTCGCATGTGAGAGCGCGTCCCGCGTTGCAACCTTGTTTTTGGTTCTTGCCTTGGCGATTCCGCTGGAGACGCCTCTGACGACACCGCTTTGGATTTGCTTACCCCCTTTTGGACCACTTCGGTTCCAACGACTGACGACAATCTAGCTCCAGAATGGCTGCACAACTGCTTTGACAAACATACAAGAGAAAAGGCACATGGAAACTATCGGCTCCTCATCCTTGACGGCCATGGCTC
>LT795076.1:205629-218887 GCA_900162835.1 Sporisorium reilianum f. sp. reilianum | reverse complement strand
TTTTTTTTTTTTCTTCTTTTTTCCCCTTGACTGTTCGTCGTTTCCGCCGTGCTGCTCCGGGCCTGGCCAGAAAGAAAGAGCGAGACAGGTCTTGGACTGGAAGTTGCTGTTCGTTTCGTAAGATTTTTTCATTCTTAAATTTGTGTCATATATTTTATTTTAAAGTTTTTATTCTGGTCTCTGCGTTTCTCCTTGGTGTTCGGGCGTCTCTGTGCTGTGTTCTAATCGATGCACCTCTGTCGGCGCTTCCGTTGGGTGCTCGGTCATCCCGCCAAGCTGGTCCCTGAGCTGCAGACTGGGTCGGCCCTCGTGTTGCCATTGCCGTTGCTGCTGCTGCTGCTTACTACTCTCTCAACCCGTGCCGTCTGTGCCCTTTTTCGCCTCCCCGGACTTTGAGCGACCAAAGCATTTGGGTGACTTTTTGTCTGTCATTCTCTCGGGCCCGTGATGGAACTGTGAGCGTCGACTGCAACTGCAACTGCAACTTTACCTGCAGCACCTGCAGCAAAGACAGGGTTTTGCCAACTCTACTGCGCTCGACACTCGTCTGGCTCACACTGTCGCCGGGCCCGCTGCGACGAGGCAGCAATGCCTCTCTACACTGCGACTGCTGGCTGAGCAGAATGGATGAATGAATGAACGAATGAGTGAATGGTTGCGAAGCTCTTGTTGATAATACACCATCCATCCCGCACTCGATCGACATCGTTCTCCCCCCTTTTCTCATCATCTGGACCTCCGTCATCACTATCACCATCTCCATATCATCTTCGCACAACCCCCCCCCCCCCCCCCCCCCCCTTTTGGAATTGGAACCGTACACCGCCAGCTTTCCTCCCCACTGGAACCCTCTTCCGTAGCACCAACCGGCTCGCTATCATCTCTCCCGCGCAAGATTTCCATCCGGCCTCTTGTCGACGCTACCATGCGATCTTCCACATCGGCGCTCGTCGCCTCGCTTGCGTCAGCGCTACTCGTGGCGCGCAGCGCTTCCGCACAGATCTCTCTCTCTCCCGCAACCAGTCCTGCAAGCGCAGGCTCGGTCATCTCCAACACCATCAACCCTTCCTACGCTGGTTTCGGTATCGAGCCCTCGGATCTGTTCGTCTACACCGGAACCTCATCCGCCAACCAGCTCACCCTGAACCTCCTCACCAACCTCGCAAACTACACCGGCGCTCCTCCCCACATCCGCATCGGTGGCAATGCAGGCGACACCATGCTCTACGACCAGTCCGTCACCGGATACGCGCTTCAGCAGAACCCCAGTGCCTCCGGCCAGGGCAACGCAAGGCCTTCCGACTACTTCCTGTTTGGTGACAACTACTTCAAGGTCATGAACTACTTCCCCAAGAACACCCCCATCACCTACGGTCTCAACCTCGCTTACCAGGGCTCCGATGCCCTCCAGCGTATCGTCGAACAGGCTGGTGCCGCCTTGGACAACATCGGCAACTCTGGCAACGGCCCCAAGCTCTACAGTCTCGAGATCGGCAACGAACCCGATCTCTACATCGACCTTGGCTACCGCTCCTCCAGCTGGAGTCCCACCGACTTTGGTAACGAGTGGGCTTCTCGCGCCGAGGCCATCTACAACCAGACGCTCAAGCAGAGGGGCGTCAGCTCCGATTTCTTCGAAGTCGCTGCCACCGCCACCACCGCCTCCAAAAACGGCCAGCCATTCCGTATCGCCAACCTCGTCGGCAACACCCAGGGCGTCGCTGCCGACAACGGTATCTACGTCGCCGGATGGAACCAGCACGACTATTACTACTACCTTGGCGTCTCCAAGTACAATCTCACCATGTCCATCCTCCTCGATCTCTCGACCACCGTCTCGCAGTTCACCGAATGGTCCAACCAGGTCGCCCAATCCCTCGTCACTGGCAAGCCCTACTACCTGCGAGAGATGGGCAGTGTCGGTCCCAACGGTTTGGCCGGTATCAGCGATACCTTTGGCAACGCCCTCTGGACCCTCAACTTCTTCTTCTACGCTGCCACCATCAAGGTCGACAGCGTTCAGATGCACATGACCCAGTACTCGATCGCTGCGCCCTGGCAGACCAACAACTTTGGCAACAAGGGCCCTCGCGTTCGTCCCACCTACTACGCCTGGGCTGCCTGGGCTCAGATCATCGGCCCCACCTGCAACGCCCAGATCGCGCCCATCTCGCTCAGCAACCAGCCTTCGTCGTACACCAACCGTCTCGGTGCTTACGCCGTCTACCGTGGAACCACCTTGACCTCGGTGGTCATGATCAACTCGCAGCCATTCTACTCGTACAACGCCAACCCGACCTACCAGAACTTTGTCATCAGCTTGCCTTCTCTCGCTGGTCAGACCGTCTACCTCGCCGTGCTCTACGCCGACGGTGCTGACTCGACCTTCAACGTTCAGTGGAACGGCATCAGCTACGAGCAGAGTGGCACCGGTCAGGCCACCACCGTCAACGGAAGCCAGTGGTCCATGACCGTCGGCTCGGATGGAACGCTTACCGTGCCCGTTCGCGACAGTCAGGTCGTTGTCGCCAGCACGGTTCGACTTGGTCGAGAGACTGTCAACACCAAAAACTGCCAGAGCTTCATCTCGGGCACTGCCAGTAGCGCCAGCGGCGGCAGCGGCAGCGGTTCGGGCTCGGGTACCAGCGGCAGCAAGCCTGCGCCTACCTTCAAGTCCACCACGGGCTTCAAGTCAGACATGCCTCTCAGCATGACTGCCATCATTGCCATCGCCGCCGGTGGTGGTGTGCTTCTCATTGCTCTGCTTGGCCTCTTCATCTGGTGCTGTGTGCGCTCGTGCAAGAAGAGCAACCGACGCAAGGCACGCGCCGCTGCCATCCTCAAGGCGCCTCCTCGTCACGATGACCACCCCTTGCTCGAGAGGGACGCTGCGGACGAAAGCTATGCATCCTATTCAAACTACCAGAAAGGAGGCTACGAGGCTTCGCCTGCCCTCAAAGGCTGGGATAGCCCCATGACTTCGGTGAGCCACCAGCATCATGTACCGCCAAGCCAGTCGTACCACAACATGCAGCCCCAGTACGACTATGTGCCCAGCGGCTATCAGTACCAGCAGCACACTCCTCAGATGATGCATTCGCCAGCACCGCAGCAGGCGCACTTCCAACATACGCATCTGCAGAGCCCGTATCAGACCTACTCCAACAGCCAGCATGGGTACAGCCAATCCGGCCATGGCGGCACAAACTACAACCATGCAAGCGGCCGCGCATTCTAGCCAATAGGCTAGACCGCTCCAGCTCTCCTCTTCCCTCTAGATGCATTCATGCTCCTTTATCACACGGACTCTTTCTGCCGCTGCAACATTTGACTCGGACTCGTTGCCCAGGAATCCCTCACGAACATTCACTCAACTTCCGCATCCCCTCACGTTTCATTCGCATACCCAGTCTTGCTCGCTCCGGAACTTCATCACACGCTCGTTTTCCATGTTGACCTTTTGCACGCGCGCCCCGTCGCATCGTCATGTATACGCACGTCTTGTCGCTCGCTTGTCGGCCACGGGAGTCATCATTCCCGTTCCAGTCTTCGTCTTCGTTGTCTATCTTTTTCCTGTTGTAGAGTATCTCTCAGGGTCTCACCTCAAAAAGCGTCACCTTGTCGTTCATTTTCGAGACCTTATGTTGGCAATGCCATCATCAACCCCACGCCTTCCGCACAGTCTGTCTCTGTTTTTGCCTGGGTCATCTCGTGTGGGCAACGTGTGCTTCCTTGGATCACCAACACCAAATGCACCACGGCGAAGACCATGATGCCGTTCCGGCTCGCTTGCCTTCAATCGTCGTCGACACGGAACCCACGATCGCTCTTTTTTGAGGAGGATTGCGTGTGTCTCAACGTCCAAAGATCAAGCTCGACAACTTGACAGGCTTGCCAAGACGCTGATTGGTGTGGCATAGCCCTGCCCTGGGCCGATCGATTTGGTCCTGCATCATCTTTTGAGTGGGAGCTTGAGCCAATCGTCACCACGGCTGATCAGGTTGGACAGACGGTCGCCTCTGAGAGAGCTGTCGCTCAGAGATGATCAGATGGATCGGCACGGACCATGGGCGAACCTGACAAGCGCAAGAGTACGGCAGCTGTCACACAACGCCCTCAACCCACTTCATCACGGATCATCTCATCTTGGTCGAAGCAGCTCACTGACTCAAATTGGACAAGACCCAACACACGAGAAATGCAGACGAAGTGGGTCGGATGCAAGATATATTTGCGAGATGCAGATGACGCACATTAAGAGAAACGCTAGGTATAAGATCCTTCATCTAAAAAGACATGTCTCCCATCAGAGATCGTTACGTGATTTGTTTTGGCGTGAAGCAGCAGCCGAATCGCTTACCAGGCGACCTTGGCGATGATGCTGTTGGGGAAAGTCCTGACCAGTAGCTTGCGGATCTCGTCCATGGCCAGGATGCCGATGGCGAGGGGGATGGGGATGAACCAGAACTCGATGGGGATCGAAGCAGTACCAAAGAGGTTCTGGATGCCCTTGACCTCGGTGACAAAGATGGCGATGACGAGCGCAACCAGAGGGCCGAGGATGAGGTACGGGTTGCGACGCTCCTTGCGGATGGGGTCGGCCTGGAAGATCGAGAGACGCTTGTTGCGCACCGAGAGCAGGTTGCCCCACTGGAGGATGACGAGCGTGACAAAGTAGACACATTGGCCCTGCGAGAGGAAGTGGTTGAGTTCGTCCATGGTGTAGCCGTGGAAGCCGTCTCCGAACTTCTCGAATGCGAAGAAGAGGTCTCTGATCGGGATGTGGGCGTACTTGGACATGTAGAGGAAGAACATGGAGTGAGCCGTGAGCGTCTCCATCATACCGATGAACAGGTAGCTCTGTCCGTAGATGGCCTTGTTGACCAGATGGTCCGATCGAGGGTTCCTCGGCTCCAGAGACAGCAGGTCAAACTCCTCCTTCTCGAAGATGAGCGTGAGACAGCAGGCCAAGTCGGTGAAGCAGCAGATGATGATCATGAGGAAGGAGCTGAGCGGCAGAGGAACACCGAAGAAGACGTTGAGCACGACGGGCCAGTCCTCGGACCAACTGCCGGCGGGGAGGAGGTACGAGATGACCTTCTGCAGGTTCTGGAACACCAGACGACCGAGCTTGATCGCCTGGATGATCGAGCTGAAGTCGCCCATGAGGACGAGATCGGCGGCCTCCATAGCGACGTCGGAACCGGAAACCATGGCAATACCGACATCGGCAGCCTTGAGCGCAGGAGCATCGTTGACACCGTCACCAGTGACGGCGACGACGCAGCCGCGGTCTCGAAGTTCGTTGACGATCTTGAGCTTCTGCTCGGGCGTGGTACGGGCAAAGACGATCTCCTCGTAGCGGCAGATGACGTCCCACTGCTGCTGAGTCGTCTGCGGGATCTCCTTGCCCTCGACGAGCAAGCTCGCTTCGATCATGTCCTTGGGTCCGTTCTGCTTCTTGAGGGCCTTTTCGCTGAGGACGGGGCCATCGCTGGCGAATCGACCCTTGGCGTCAAAGTCGGCGATGCGGTCGGGCTCGCCGTTGTGGGTGAAGATACCGACCATCTTGCCGATGGCAGTCGCCGTCAAGGAGAAGTCACCAGTGACCATGAAGAAGCGCGAACCGGATCGCCTGCACTCGGAGACGGTGTGAGGAATGTCGGCGCGAGGAGGGTCCATGATACCGAGGAGACCGATGACGACGAGTTGGCCCTCGCAGGCGGCAGCGACCTCCTCCTCGTAGTCCGAGGTGCCGGGCTTGAAAGCGGCGCTGAACCGACGCTTGGCAAGGAGGATGACACGCTCACCTCGGCGCGACCAGGTCTCCTGCATGTTGACCAGCTGGGAACGGGCGGTTTCGTCGAAGACCTTGGTCTGGCCATCTTCAGCAGAGAAAAAGTGCGAGATGCGGGGCATAAGAACATCGGGAGCACCCTTGACAAACATGTCGTCAGCGGAGGGGTTGGCGGACTCGTCGTTGGATCGCATGACCGTCAGCATGAACTTGTTCTTCGAGTTGAAGGGGATGTCGTAGACACGTCGGTAGGCGGCCTTGATCTCCTCGGAGCCGGGAAGCGATGCAGAGAGACGGAGGACGGCAGCGTCAGTGGCGTTGCCCTGCACGCTGCGCTCAGAGGGCAGAACGGCTTCGCTGCTGGGGTCGAAGAAGGCGTCGTTGCAGAGAGCCATGGCCTTCTTGAGTTGGTCAAAGGCCGAGAGCTTGTCGAGGCTGGCGACGTCGTTCCTGCCGCACTGCTTGTCGACGAAGCCGATCGAGTTGACCGACATCTTGTTCTCCGTGAGGGTACCGGTCTTGTCCGAGCAGATGACGTTGACGCATCCGAGCGTCTCGACGGTGGAGAGCGACTTGGGCAGCACCCTGACATCACGCATGCGGCGGGCGATGAGCGAGAGGGTGAGAGCGACGGCGATGGGCATACCCTCGGGGATGAAGGCGACGACGAGACTCATGAGGTTGGTCAAGATGCCGACGGTGTTGAGGAAGCCAGGGTGGTCCTTTCGAAGCCAGGCGAGCCAGGTGATGAGCATGATGAGGACGAGGGTGACGGTCAGGCAAATGATGATGTAGACGAAACGCGAGATCTCCTTCTGGAGTTGCGTGGGCTTCTCCTTGTCGTCGTTGGTGAGCTTGTTGATGCGGCCCATGACGGTGCGCTGACCGGTGAGGACGACGATACCGGTGGCGTTACCGTTGCAGACGTGCGTTCCGAGGAGGGCGATGTTCTTGGTCTCGAGGAAGTTGGTCTCGGTGGGCTCGACGGTACCGGGGATCTCCTCGGATTCACCCGTGAGGACGGAACGGTCGAATTTGAGGTCGGCGGAGGCCTTGATGAGACGCATGTCGGCGGGCACCTTGTTACCGGTGGAGAGGACGCAGACGTCACCGACGACGAGGTCGGCAGCGGAGATGGACTTGTGCTCGCCGTCACGGATGACGACGGCGTTCTCGGGCAAGAGGTGAAGGATGGAGTTCATGACCTTCTGTGTGGACCAATCCTGGAAAGCGTTGAAGATGGCCTGGAAGAAGATGACGATCAAGACGACGATGGCAAGGGCGAGGTTGTAAGCCTGCGGAGGGTTGCCGAGCGGTCTCCAGGAGATGAAGAAGATGACGACACCGATCCAGAGAATGGAGCAGAAGCCTCCAAAGGTGTAGTTGAAGAGCTTGAGCCAGTACTTGTTCTTCTTCTGTGTGAGGACGTTCTTGCCGTTGCGCTCGAGACGACGAGCGGCGGCAGAAGTGTCGAGACCGGCATCGGGGAGCACGTTGAACCTCTGGGCGAGCTCGTTGGGCTCGACGGTGTGGAAATCGAGCGAGCCGAAAAAGTCGGAATCCGAGAGATGCTCCTTACCCTTGGCAGCATCGACGCCCTGGGACTCGTAGACCTGGATGCTTAGTGTACGAAAGCCGATGGGGATGTGGGAGCGGGTGGTCTGAGTGCGGGGGACCTTGATGCTGACGCGAGGCGCGGCCGAGGGGCCAACGGCGTCGACGTGGCTCTGGTCGGAAGGAGTCTGGCGGGTCTGGTCCTTCTCGACATCGTAGTCGGAGATGGACTTGGAGTCAGACATGATGGAAGATGGCGAAGAGGCTGGAATGAATCGAGCGGGAGAACGATGTCAAAGCCAAAAAGCCAAGGCGGAGGGACGGGTGCGAAAGACGCAGGCGAGGGGACGAATACAGGATGGGGACTCAACGGCGACGACACAAACTAAGATGCTTGGGGTCTTTATAGATCTAGACTGTAGGAGGTGGGCAGCGCTGAAAAGGCAGAAGACACAGCGTTCTTTGTTTGCACTTTGCAAGAGAGTCAGAGCTTATCTGCCCAAGGGCGCTGTTGGGCTAGGGCGCACGTCGAAGGTAGCAGCAGCGATCAAGTGCCGAAGAAAGGGGGGAAGGGACGAGGGAGGGTTGAGGGGATTTTGCTGCCGCCGACCGACCACGTTGACGGGTGGCGGGCTTGGACGATATGAGAAAAGAAAGAGGGAAAGCGTGGGCAGCGTCATTTTTGTTTTCAGAGCGCAGCAGCACTAGACGACAGGCAGGGCGAGGCAGGTGTACGCACGAGGGTGCAAGGGCAATCGACATGGTGCGAGGGGAAGGGGCAACAGAGAGGATCAGCGCATCGAATCAGGAACGTCCAACGAGGCCAGGCCGCTGCGAAGGCGTTGAACGTGGATCGACGAGCGTGTCTTGCTGTTAGCAGCGCGTGTTGCGCAGACCACTCAATCTGGCCAGGCGTACAGTATGCCTAGATGCTCTGGCCCAACGAAGGTCGGTGGGCGAGAGGAGAATGATCAGCATCGCCACAGTGAGTGAGCCGCCGACACCGGCGGAGACTGGTGCGAAACCGTCAACATGGTTACGAGAGGCTAGGATGAAGAGGGCAAGCACGGTGATGCAGGGTCTAGGGTTGAGGGGGACAAAACACGGTGAGAGCAGGCAAGCGCAGCGAAATGAAGCCCAAGCGGTGTCTGGTACAGTTCATCGTGGGTTGATGGTGAGCGCAGAGCGCAGAGAGCCAGACGAGGGCCGAGGGCGGAGGAGAAAAAAGAAAAGGCCGACTCGCGACACCGACTCGCGGCAGATGTGAAGCGGCGGGCGCAGCTTTTGACAGCTTGTCAGAAAGATTCGAGGGGGGATGATTGGCTGAGCCAGTCAAACACACAAACACACGCGATGAATCGATACTGCAAAGCTGACAGAAGAGAGAAAGGAGAGCGCGTCTTCGGCGGACAGTCAAGCGAACCAATGGCTCTCGAGGTCATTGGGGTGAAAGCGACGAGGAAGCGAGCGTTGACCAGCATGAACACAAGCACGAGCTGGGATTAGGGTGTGTTGGATTTGTCGTGGGCAACGAGCGGTTTGGCCAGGCGAAGGCGATACAGTAACTACACACGCCATGCCCTCGACCCATACACAGCTTTCAGATGAGGTCCTAGTTGAGCGGCGCGCTATTTTGGTCGTCGAGGGTTGAGGGTTGGTGGATCGATCTCACGTCAAGCGAAACCAAATCTCCCGATGATGAAGAGTGGTTTTTGGGTGAGGTGTTAGATCCTCACAACGAACTCGGGCAGAATGGCGAGCCCCGCTTTCTTGACGTCAACTGGCGGCATGCAAAGAAGCAGCAGCAGCAGCAACGCCACGCAGAAGTGGATGCCACTCTGATCGCACATCCGTCTCTTTCGGCCCGAACATCCAGATCTTTGTCCAAATGCCCAGCGAGCCTGATCGCGGCGGCTTCGCACGCGTCTCAATCGTGTGTCATGCTCCGTCGAAGGAAAGTGAAGAAAGCAAGCGATTCGAATTTCAGCTGCAGAACGAGGGACGCAAGATGCGAGCAGCAGCGGGCCCATTCGAGCTCCGTTCGGAGAAAGTGCACACTGCTTTCCCAGATCTCTTTTTCTCAGGCTCTTCTGCGTTTCGCGGAGAGAGGCTCGCGTCGGAGCCGCCGTTGCTGCTTTCCCAGGCTCAACACAAGTGAGCGGCTTGGCGTTGCATGCGCTGCCAGTCAAATCCTTTCCATCGCGTTCTCATGGTGCGGTGGGGAGGCGTGCAGCGTTGGCAGGGAGAGGCCCAGTCGAGGCTCGAAAGCAAAATCTCCAGCAAAAGTTAAGCATTGGCGCTATTTTCTTCTGTCGATGCTGCTGGCAAGCGAAAAATTGCAGGCCGAGAAGCGTGGGCAACAAAAGGCCTCGTGTGGCCCGCCAAGCGAGGCGTGTGCGCATTTTGGCCTGTAAACGTATCTCGGCTCTCTGCTTCATACGCACGCACGCACGCACGCATGCATGCATGCACGCGGCGCTGTCAATCACGGTTCTGTCACGCCCGCGATCTTGATGCACCGAGCCAACGAGCGAGCTCTCGCTGTCTCTCTCCTGTCTCGCTTGACCCACACTCCCTCGCTGCACAGCCCGCCTCGGTCTTGTCGACACTAGATTAACGCAGTCCTTTGTGTGCTGCTGCTGCTATTGTTGCTGTTGATGATCAAGCGCCTCGTCTGTGCTGCTTTCGCTTTTTCCCCCTCTCTCGTCGCAGCGCGCCTTTTTGTCATCACGTTTTAATGCGAAGCTTTTTCTCTTTTGCTTGGCCAATCTCGTCTGCTGGACTTGTTCCATCGGATCCTCTCCGCATCTTCGCACGCAATCACAGCCTCAGTCGCAACCCCAAAGCGTGAACCCGCCAACCGGCGCTGCTGCAGAGGCCCTTTCGTTTTGAAGACACACCTCTGCCAAGGCGCCAAGGTCTTTCCTTCTCTCTCTCTCCTGGAGCATCACGGCTTCATTTGGAGGCACTGCAACGCACTGAGGACGACAGCTACTTCATCTTCTTGGCCGTCCCCTCTTCTTGTGAGTGTGCGTGTTGAAAAGGCTCCTCCCAAGCCACCAACGGCAAGCTCAAGCTTCATGTCGTGAGACCGGCTCTGGCTCTGGCTCTGGCTCTGGCTCTGGCTCGGTCTTCTGGATGCCCTTCCGTGAGAACCAAATAAGCCACCGTCTGATAGCGCCGACTTTGTTCGTCGTTACCTCCGTCTCCTCCTCCTCCTTCTCCTTTGCTCCGCACCCAGGTTTCCCATCGGCATTCATTCTGGATCCCAGCTAGAAAAGATCACACAGCCTCTCGCTATCCTCAGCCGACAACATAGCCCTCGATCCCTCCCTCCTCCACCGTGGCGCTTGAGCTTGACTCGTCACCTCTCTCTCTCTCTCTCTCTCTGCCGCCTTGCGATCTGGATCGCTTGCTCAGCAGATTTCGGCACTACCGAACCTCATCGTCGCTGCTGCTCGTGATTCTCTTCGCAAGCCGGCGTTGCTTTGCTCGTCGCTTCACCTTTCCTCCTCTCGTCAGCATCCGTTGGGAGCATTGCCACGCTTCAACAAGCTTATTTCTCTACAGTCACATCCGTTGTTCGGAGTTAGCCCGGGCTCTGTCATCGACAAGCGCAAGATAAGCTCAGTCTTGCACCGGCCTCTTCCGTCACAGCGACTCTCTCGCTTCCTCGACTCGAGGCTCATATATAGATCACCGCATTCCAACACATCGCCCCTCTGAAGCGCCGGCCGCCTCTCGATCTTCTTGCATCCGACCCGCGACTCCTCGACACCGTCTCTGCCACCACCAGAACCACGTCTCCGCACACCATGTCGAGGCTATCCACCATCATCACAGCATGCTTCTTGCTCCTTCTCTCGGCGTTGGCCCAGGCACAGACGGCCAGCCAGACCTCGCTCTTCGCCGACACTTCTTGCAACTCTGTGAGTCTCCCTGGCCGTGCTTGGTGGTCGAATCTGCCTCACACTCAGCGCTGACCGTCTCGTCTGCCCGCACAGAACCTATGCCTCCGCGTCGTATACAGTCCCTCTGAAAAGAGGATGAACATGACCATGTCCGCAAATGGCGGCGGCGCTCCCATCGGCTGGTACTCTGTCGGCACCGGCAAGCAGATGGACGGCTCCAACATGATGGTAAATCTCGCGCCGACAAGCGTTGCCAGACGCAATTGGCGTACAACTCTCGACGACCGTGCGCTCGCAATGGGATGGTCCTCTGACTCGTCGCCTCTTGTTGTTGTTGTTGTTACAGATCGGCTGGGTGGATACGGACGGCAAGGTCGTCATGTCGCAACGCACTGCTACCGGTCACGTCGCCCCCACCACCAGCATCACAGCCTTGGCAGCCAACCTGGAGCCGAAGCACTCCTTCTCCAACAGCTCCGGCACCGTCTGGGCCTGGTCGTTCCCACTGTCTGGCTCCGAGACGACGCCCTCGGCATCAACGCCCTTCATCTGGGCCGTCAACAAGAATGACAATCCTGCCTCCAGCACGAGCTCGCAGATCAAGCGCCACACCGCTTTTGGCTCCATCACCCTGGACCTCACCAAGCCCTATGATGCCTCATCGTCCTCGTCGTCTTCGGGCAGCGATGCAGGCAGCGGCACGACAGTGACTCCAGCAACAGGCGCTGGCAACCAGAAGCAGTCGAACCGCATCTTGAACAGGGACAACAACCTCATCATCGCACACATGGTCATGATGATCGTGGCCTGGTTCATCCTCGTGCCGGCTGCCATCCTGATCGGTCGATTCGGGCGCACCTTCTTCACGTGGTTCCCCGTGCACCGCAACATCCAGATCGCCGCCTTCCTCTTTGTGCTCCTCGGCCTCATCCTCATTATCGTCCAGGTTGGATCGGGAACGCACTTTGACAGCAAACACGCCAAGGCCGGCCTCGCCATCTTTATCATTATGTTTGTGCAGATGGTGCTGGGTGCCGTGGGTCACAAGACGAAGCGCTTCCACGTTTCGAGGATCGTCCACGTCGTCATCGGACTCGGCATCACGGTTGCTGCGATTTGGAACTCGACGGAGGGGCTGAGCCTGTGGCAGTGGGGTCCGCCTCGATGGGCGAGTTGGATCTTGTGGATTTGGGCCGCGCTGCTTGCCGTCGCCTACCTGGCTGGCTTGGCGCTGCTTCCGCGCGATCTACGACAGTGGCGGGAGGACTCTGGCAGCGCGAGCCAAGAGAAGCAGGCATATGTGGGCCTCACCCACCCGTCTTCGCCCGGAGCCTCTACGCAGCAGCATTCGCCCGGCGAGCAGACTCCGTCGCACCCGGGTTGGGGCCCTGCTCCGCTACAGACGGCGCCCTCGCGTGCCTATCAGAGCTATTCATCGTCGCAGCAGACGCCCGGTAGTCGCATCTGAGTGTCAGATGGGTGGTGTATGCTCCTCGGTTTTCGTATTGTTTCTGTCAAGGTAGTGCCAACGTAACGCAGTGTTGCTTTTCTTTCTCGTTCCTGCTGGACCAGTCGGTGCTGAAGATGCATCGGGTCATCTCTGAAGGGCTGTGCACAGCAAGAGCCGGCCATGCGTGAAGCTTGTCGGGTGCAGCAACGCAGGGAGCGGCACAGCGTGTGATTGGCAGTTGAAGCAGATTATGCTGTTGGAGAGGAGCAGGACCGACGCTGGCTGACGCCTCTCGCACGTGGTAGCGAGCAGGAGGACCAGAGCTGCGAGAGCCGGGCCACATGGTTTCGAGCCTTGGAGAAGAGCCTTTGACAGTTCGGTGTAAGTTATGCCAAGGAGGGTGGGATATCGGGAGCAGATCGAGCGCAGATCGGGCCAATTCTTCTCGCCATTCGAACTTGGATTCTGTGGAATTCCGCCCGTTTTGTTCGAGAAAGGGCTGGAATGCCCCGGATTTTTGTGGAGGTTTCGAGTCCCCTTTTTTTT